>KI920963.1:0-12050 GCA_000473525.2 Anopheles melas | reverse complement strand
ATATTATGGAACATTACAGTATATTTAAAAATGGTTTATACTATTAGAAACAACAAATACAAGAGAAAAAACACACAAAATTAATAAAACTAAGCAAAGATCCCTTAAAACACTATCTTATGTAGCGCCATCTGGTGGTATGGATGCGAATTACATATAAAATGTTATTTACTATCATAATACTGTACTACAAACGATAAAAACTAATAATTTCTGCAAAAATAATTTTATCCCGAAATTTGTTCTAAACTGCACATTGTGCATTAGGAAGAAGCACATTTTTTTTTAAACAAAACATCAATTGAAAAATCGCACCAAAAAAAGTGATTGTGGAGATTATAAGTGTCTGTGGATTGTACATATTGATGGAAATGTTCTATGAATAAGGAAGACGCATATTTTGTGACATGAACATGGACATGATATTTCAATATTAGTATTAAAGGTCAAATTTGTCTCACATTAGCCAAGACGAAAATTGACCAACCTGCACGAAATTTTCCGGTCCCGTTGATTATGATCATTTCAATATCTTCTTCCCAGAAGATTAATATGTCCTGAATATCTTGAGCTAATATGAGAAGCACATACTATTTTTTCATGTGACTACATGGATTGTTTGTTCTTCGGATGGAAGTGGGGTTTTTAACTGGTGCGTGTAACATAATTAAAGAAAGCCAATAGTATTACGACTGCTCCTACAAAAATTAATAGACAGTGAAATCTCTCTAAGATATAGTCTCTTCAAGGAGAGTTGATTCTTTAAGATGAAGTTTTTGACGATCCCGTAATATTCTATATATTTTGTGTCTCTTCAAGATGCATGTTTCTCTAAGGCGAATATTATCTAAGCTATAAGCTCTAAGTGTATGCGATTTGGCAGCCCCAATTCTCTGAGATGAATTTTTCGATGACAGTTAATAAAAATTAGGTCAAAGTTTCAAAGCCAAGTTTCTTCCCGTGGCTTCTTGGATTAGGGGAATGCGGGGCAAAATGGATCTGTTGAGGATTTTGGTCTGCATCTTATTGGTTAAACCACTTTACACTGTTATTTTGACGGCAAACGATACTTCAACGTCTTATTAATGAAAAACATTGAGAAGTTTACGCATTAATAACAAATATATATGTTTAAAATTAATTTAAAAACTCAACGTCAAAAGTCATGAAAATGTGTTGTGCGGGGTAAAATGGTCTTGCTATGGCGCAAAATGTTCTTACAGGAAATGCTAAAACACATCAAAACAAAGGGTCAAAATGGACCACAACATTGAACTTTAGGCTTTGGCTTGAGCTCTTGCATCTTGTTAGAATTATGAGATAAGAGATTTAAGTTTAGCATAAAAGTGTTTGGTTGAATAATTTAGTCAAATGTGGGAATATTTCAAAAACTCGCGAGTGATTTTTCTGGTCGATATAGTATATGTACAGCACAGTTTTATTTATATTAAGCGAGCGACCGTTATGTCAACTGAGCCATTTTACAAATTTTAACTTTAAAAACTTCACATTAAATTAAAATGGTTACTTTTAACGTAAATTATAGATTAATGTGCCTGTATACACATTCTTTTATTTCTCTGATTCAAAATTAAATTGTTACGAAAGCTTTGTTTCGAGGCGGCGAAAATTACATCGTTTTGAGCAAACATTTTATTTGCGAATTTATACAATTTTTTTGATATCTTAGGATATGAAACGTTCATGGTGGGCTATAAACATTGTATTTCATGTTTTTCAATCATTAGACAGATACGTAAATCTATATTCGCTTAAAAAGAATATCTTCTTAAGCAGAAAATTCCCTAGTTGGAAGAAGTGGTGAATTGTTGACTGAAAATTTACGAAATACATGATATTGAAATTATTTAATGGACTTAGTTGCGATTTTCTACACGTTGTTTGTTTAGATTGCACATCAGATCAAATTGTTCATATCGTTGGAAATTTCACCTCGTGTAGCCACACGGTTAGAGAGATTATATTATAGATTGTTATTTTAGCTTAATGTCTGGGATTATGCGGTTTGATTTTGATATCCGTGCCTAATTCAACGAAATGCATTCAAAGGCTTAAAATAACTCAAACCCTTCAATCAACGAGATTCGTAGAAGCTCATTTGCGTAGAACCACTCGACCAATCAAAACCCTCTTCCTGCTCAGGTCGCATAGCATCCGATACGCAGTCATAGCAATCATAGCAATAATAGCACTATAAACACAGCACACAGGTATCAGTGCTATGCTATTTTGAACGCTTCAAAGCACAAATCACACTCCGCCTTCCCATGGACATCTCTGTAGAGAAGAATTCTTAGAATGGATCAAAATAGATGTTGCGATAGTTCCACCAAGTCAGGCACTTTAACTGACCATGAGCCAGGAGCGTACATACATATTCAAAGCGTAACAATTCAAATCATTGATCATTGATCATCAATAGCGACGTAGATAGCATCCGGCTGCCATTATAAAACGGCAATCGAAAAAGAAATGCACTTTGAAAGTGTGCACTTTTCCCAGAACGTATGCTGTTTTGTCCGCATTCGCATTCCTCCTTATCCTTTCATTCTTCATCTTTCTGTATGGGTATTACGTATCTAAAGAAGCTATTTAGTATCTCAACTTCAAAAATGGACAGTAAAGCTCGCCAGGAACCTACCAAGCTTCCCGTTTGTTCTCTGCAATTCATTTGGACAATGGATGGAATGCTAGCAGCCACGAGAACTGTATTTGGAGCAGTAGCAGTAAGAAAAAACAGCAGTTCACAAAACGATTCCATTCCGTGTACCGAGAAGCGTCTTGCGCTGTTGACGAGAGTTTCCCGTCTGGGTTGAGATTTTTGTTATCGCACAAAATGGACGTGAAGAGGAAGAGGGAAAAAACACATGATTCCCCAACAACACTGCTAACCGTTTACCACGCTGCACCGTCCGGACAGGAGTGGACTAAGTGCAACAAAAAAGAAAAGAGTACAAAAAAAAACAACCTCACGTCAGCTGGTAGCTGTGTGTGGTCGTCGGCTTTGAGATGTTGGTGGCATGTTTGCCCAGTTCAGGCGGAGGAGGAGCAGCGAGCGAATCGCACATTTAGAATTTTGTTTTCTTCGCTACCCGTACCATCCCAAGCGCCGTGCTGCACATCGGTTGTTTGTGTCATCTTTAGTGCCGGCATGTTTTTGCTTCATTCCATTTTCCGAGCAGGCTGTACATGCATGTGTGTGTGTGTGTCTATGTGTTGATGTAGTGATACACTATCGGTTGGGAAAAGCATTTTCCACTTTTGAATGTGTCTCGCTCTGCGGCCTTTTTTGTTCGCCTTTACCCAGTTTTCCTTTCCGGGTTTCGTGCTGGGAGTAAAAGAATCTTTTCCGTTTTTATTACGACAATGAATGGACTTGATGGCAGGCTACAAGAAAGCGGTACAGGAATCTGCGATCTGCAAAGCGGGCGTAGCTCAGACTGGTGCCCGAGAAGCAGCATTTGTATGGTATCTCTCCAGAAATGATATCACATTACCGATAGATCGCATGTCGAATAGAAATAACCATTGCTTTCGGGGAGGATGGTGTTTTCGAATTGCATATCTTGCACACGCTGACCATTTCTTTTGCTCCGTGAGTTTTATTTTCTAGTTATTTTCTAAATAAAAAAAGAAACGCAACACACGAGATTCTGGTACCCCGTTATCGTGACCGTTTCATTTGCAGTATGATTGCAATCACCTCCATCGTCGTGTTTTCAATTAGAAAGCAGCAAAAAGGGAAGAAGAAAAAAACCCTATACAATATTGCCTTTAGTTCCTAGGAACGCTTTTACCTCCATTTTGCTTGCGCTCTCACTTCTATCCACTTTTCCGTGTAATGCAATTTGTCATGATACCTAATATCCGACCTGTGTTCGCTTGATGATGCTCGCAGGCTCACATCCGCTGGCCGGGATAGTTCGCTAAAGCTATCGGTAGTGCTTTTGTGTGCGTGCCTTCTTTTTCGATCCATCTCAGCCTGCTGGCTGGCATTTTATTTCACCACCAGGCAGCAGACGCGCCAGGAGTGGTTTTTTATTCCCTTGCGTCTCGCTAAACGATGATGCGCTTTTTTCACCTTTTCCCCCGAGATTCAATTATCTGATGAAATTAAATAATAAACCAGTGCCTGCGAGAAGAGGAGCGCTGTGTGTTGCATGTTGCTGCTGATGGAGAAACTGGAGCAACTCAACCAGGGCGAGGACAGGTAACACAAACAAACGCTTCGGGGATACACGCTTCCTAGGATTAGTACACGCGGAACAGTCTTGTGATGGTTTTGGATCCACCATCCTTTGTTTGTTTGTTTGTTAGTTTTCTTTCCCTTCATTAACTTATTATTCAGCGGGATTCATTGGTTTGTTGTTGTGGTTGAAAGCTACTGAAAGCTCATCACAACATGGTAGTTCTAGGAAATCAATTTCAATCAATTTGAATAGTGCATTGTGGTTCTGAAAGAACCATTCTAATATGATTTCATATTTCACCGATTTCCACAGTGATTCCTTTGGTTTTGTTTTGCAAAGAATTGACCTCTCTTTTCTAGCAAGCTTTTCATTCAATAAAAAATTTATTCAAATCGCTCCGTTTTATTGGTTCAATGGAAAAACAATCGATTTCATTTTTAGCTAGTCTAGTGTACTGTTCACACATATTTGTTATCAAAAGGGCAAAGCTACTTAAACGCAATCCATCATTATCATTTCTATACAACATGCTCTTTGTCGGACTTGGTTCCTATTTCATTCATTTTCTTAGCGTTTTTGTTGTTTATATATTTTGATAGAGAAAAAGTGTTAGATCATTTAGGTTCCTAAATGTTTTCATTTTGGGTAGATTAAATACAATCCCAGCAATAAAATGGGGCAACGTTCCCAAAAGACACACCGGCTAAATCGTCGTGCTTTAAAGGTATTGGACGCTTTTCCTCCCCTACTCCAGCCTTGCTCCATTATATTTTTTTTTCTGCTGCAACTACTTTTGCAGCACGATCAGGGCTATCAGGTACCATCGGTATAATGCAATCGATAGCAGCACCGATACGTCGAGCCTTTTTTCCCTTACTCCAACCAAACACTGCTCGGTACAAGTACAAGGGAACGTGTGTGTGCGCCAAAAACATTGACCACGAGAGAGCCTCACAACGATGGTATCATGATGGTGATATTATTATTATCATTATTATCGTTATTATTATTATTAGTATCGTCCTCAACGTGTAGAGCGAGAGTGTGCTGCTGATGGTTCGCCACCGGAATCGGCTGCCCAGCAGATCGGCTATCGGGGCTGGTTGGAAAATTACGCCCGGCTAATCGTTTAATTAATTTCTGGGCCCTCTTGCTGTGGTTGCAGCCCCAAGGGGGCAGTGTCGAAGCGGCCAATGCGACCGGCCGGCGGCTGTACCGGTGTGTGAGCGGCACCGGCACTTTATCTGATCTGGGTCGGTCCCGTTGGCGAACCGTTGGCGGGTTTCTTGCGCCCGTTTGGAGTGATTTTGGGGCGGCAGTGTATGCAGTTGTGGTTTAAGCGAAGAAGGAATCTCCCTTGTGAGTATGGAGGTTGAAAGTTGATTTCTTACATCTAAAATCGGCCAGGCCAGGTGGATTGATTTTATTAAATACTTAAAGCATATTAGAAGCTGTACTAAGCGACAGTGCTAAATATTATTTTTTATAATTAACAATCAGCATAACAGATTATTAGCTAATTATTGTCCTTTTTTCCAGTCACTTCGATGCCCTGTTTTCTTGGCTCCAAAACTAACAAAACGCCGTCTCTTAATGCACCATAAACGTGTGAAATGAAGCTAAAACTCCGCACCCCACTTTCCGGCGTTCCATTTCGTGCCCACTAAGAATCATCATATATCTTCCCCCGGTGCCGCGCTGCCGAAGTCGCGAACAGCTGCGTGATGATTTCCTTACAGAACTCATTTAGCAAGCAAAGCAGCAGCAACAACAAAAAAGTGTCTACGAACGATGAAAGTAATCGTCCACGGGAGAGTAAATTTTAACGCCAGCCAGCCGCGGCAGGATCATTTTTCTTCTGCAATCGTCAGCACCTCGCTAGTGGTGTTTTTTTTGCTTTTTTTGTTTGTTTGGCGGACTTCGTTCTTTCGACGCTTTGTTTGCAAACAGTGTGCAACGGCCGGACGCTCGCGCTCTTCGCTTAATGTGTATTGCCAAATAGCGGGCGCCTAATAGCGTTCATAAAGTGCGCTTTATTTGCACTTGGGTTCGGAGCGGTACGGCCTCCCTCCCAGCTTAACGATCTGTCACGAAATAAACTCCTCACTGCGGCTCACTGATTCGCCGAAGCTCCTTCCCCGTGTTCTCTTCTGCGCGAGGCACTGTGAGGTCAGCTGTCGGAAGTAGGAGTAGGTTTATAATTTTATTTATTATAATGATAATTGCTGCACCGTCTAGTGGCGGCGGGTGTGTGAAGCTGCGCGAGCTCGCCAGCCAGACAGATTTCGACAGACGGACGACGGGCCTACGCTAAAGTTTGCCCGCCCGCCCAATTGCGCCACACCGTTTGGATATAGCACTTAAATTGTGAAAATTAGACACTTATTTGAATGGAAGGCCTGCAGAGCAAGGGTTGAACTAAAGTGGCCACCGTTTGCCCCACGCTGAAGTCATCACTAGCACGGCTGGCTGGCGATTTGGGCGCTTCGAACCGTTCACCCAACCCGTCCGCTCAGGTCACTGTGTACTGTTGCCACGAGGACCTACTGTATAGCACGTTGAAGCATTCATTCGTCATCAGCCGCGATATGAACGACTCTCGGAAATGGAACCAGGACAGCGACGGCTAAAGGTTGATGAAAATTTATTGACTTTAAACGTGAATGAATTGCGAGTGTCACAGTGCCACCAGTGCTAACAAACTTCGCTAACACGAAGCCGCGATCGGCGTTAACGATCGGCGGTCGAGAACAGGTAAGGGAGGGTTTAAAAAGGTTGACCTTCATTATCATTGCGGCTCCAGCGCGAATGGTTTGCAACTTGCTGTGTGGGATGGCGATTTGTTGAGGACGGCCAAGATGGCACATCTTTTAATGTAATTTGTGTCTGTGTGTAGCTAGTAGCGTTAGGTTGAAGTAAATCCAACGTTGTCCAGCAGCAGCACAGAGACACGAGACAAACACCTAATTAGGAATTTATGATGACAGCCATTGAATGTGCGGTTTGCAACCGCTTTTTGATGAGCTGGAAAATAATGTCCCAAAACGAGAGGGGGAAGTGTTATACAAAACAAAAAAGCATGAAATTATGATCGTGAGGAATTATAAAAACAAACCCCATGCAACAGTGGAATATGCTGGTGACAGTCAGTTATTCCTCCATCCACCCGGCTTCCACCCGGAAATAGCATCGCACACATTCATCATTAAAATGCGCATTACGACGGGCGGTGGAGTGTGGGTGCGTGTGTGTAAATATGCTTCGTTTTTGGCGAATGGTGGGAAGCTTTCACAGGATAATCGCTTTTTTGTGCCTGTGTGTGCAGGCGTGTTGGTCGGGAAATATGAAATATATTTGCTCGTTATTTTATAAACACCCCCGCAGCGCAACAACAGGAAGAGTTATGTATTTAGTGGCTTTTTCCTCGCTCAACCAACCAACCGTCCTTCTCCATTCCAGCATGCTCCGCTGCAGCGTGCAATAATTCACCCACCAGCGGCTAACGGGGGGAAAGGAGTTTGTTGTTAGTGATGGGGCACCGGAGAACGTTACGGCAACCGCTTTTAATGGGCTTTACCGGAAGGGCAGCAATGCACACTGCAAATGGGGATGAAAACAAAAAAAAAACCCAAACAAATGAAACACAAACGAGAGCCGCTCGATGACAAATTCAAATATTTGATGAAGTCACAACACACACCGGAGCAGGAAGGCGGGGGTAATGTGATCTCCACCCTTGACAAACAGGTAGGATAGGTGCGCTTTGCTTTGTGATTTTTAATCTGTTTCCGCCCCCTACCAACGGCCGTGTTACCCTTTCACACACTTGTTGTCCCGGCTTCACAGAAATTGCTTTCGAGTTTTTAGTGTAGTTCATGTAAAATTTACACCGCTTTGTGTATAGCAATAGCTGCAACAGCCGGGGCGGGGCAGGAGTGGAAAAGGGTTTGCGTACCGTTGAGGGTAAATGCAAAACCGTTTACAATGGCACACTGACTGGTGTTTGAATGCGGATGAAGAATTACAAAATTGACGGGTAATTAATTTTTCAACGCTTAATTGCTTTAAATTAATAAAACTGGCGTCCTCCTCGAGGGCGGGGGGTGGGGGATCCCTTTGGTGCCTTGATCACACCTGCATGCCTTTTTTTTCTCTCTGCTGTCCCCACTCTATTTGCGGATTAATGTTTGATGGTGAATGTCAAACACAGATTCGGGTCGTTTAAAATTTTGCAATACAGTTAGCTCAATAGAATAGAAACTGTGAGTTTAAAGTATTTTTGTTCTACCGCAAAATTGTTTGAAAAGGAATTACGTTTTCGGTGAAATTAGGACAATAATTTCAAAAAAAACATCGAAACCATTGCTCTTGTAGGACCTGTTTGTGAACATTTTTCATAAAAAACTTCACCGAATCGCTGCAAATTATGATGCCCAGCTGGTATTAAGCGCTAAAGTTGCATTATCACAACACAACCACCACCCGGATATAGTTGATAAAACCTTTCTCGGTGTGAGGGTGTGTGTGTGTGTGTGAGTGTGCATTGGCACCAACCCGTAGGGCGATAAATTTCCCGCTTCCATTGCGGTAAACTGTAACGGTTTATTGTTTTGCATTTTGCAAACTTACGAGAATTAGCTTACACGTGAGTAGGTGGTTTCTTTTTTCCCTTTAGAGAGAAAGAGTGCAAGGCTTACAGTTGTTGCTTGGGTGATATTATTCGGCAACACGTTCCTGTCTGTGTGTGTATGTGTGCTTTAGCGATGGTGGCTCGATTCGGTTGCACGGCCAGGTAATTGTTGGCATATTGTTCTAAGCGCGCATCGTTTGCGGTCGTCGTGCCACACCACACCGTCCAATGCGCAACGGTTCACACGCTAATGGGTAAAATATTTTTGCGCTGCTGCCTCTCCCTTAGAACCGCTAACACACATCCCGGCCGGTCGCAATCGAATTAGGGGCCACTGGCCACAACGCACGCACTGGAAATGAATGCTTATGGGATGTAATGAACAGGTGAAATTTATCGCATTCTACACCCATGGTTAGCTGCTGCATGAGTACCCCAATGTGGTGTGTGTGGTGAATGCTTTCGATTGGTTTTTAGCAAATTCGGAGCATTGCGCTGAGCGCGAACAATGGCAACAATTAACATATTTAGTTTGTGATGCTCCCTAAAGAAGCAACACATAGAGAGCACTTTAACGCATTCTTCTAAAAACTACTTTTGAAAACATTAGATGTAGACAATTACCATAAAGTTACACTACTTTAGGTATGCTTTTTGCAATTCTGTTGCAAAGTCGAGTTCTTCACCTCTTCGCTAATCGCGCTTAATTAAATAAAGCTTTTAGCGGGCACCTCGTGCCACCTGTGTGCGTGGCAAAGTTTTAACGCATTGCTTACCACAACCTGTGCCTTTCTCACAGCAAACCCTGTGGCTGTGCGTTTCTCGCCCAAATAGGAATGGAGAGAAAGAATAAAAAGGAATACTAAACTTTTTTTCCGAATATTAAAAATATCGGCTAGTAAGAGCCACACGATACACTCTGCCGAGTGCCGTTTTACTCAATGGCATGATCACAGTTCAACGTGTTGAGCGTGATGATGGTTTAATCTCGCGAACCACGAACTCGAACGCACCTAACATTCTTCTCGGCGCTACATTTATGCTTTCTGCGCAATAACGCTCGAACATAGCGAAAAGGTTGTGTACTGTTCAGGTGGTTTTGTTTATTATTGTTCGGTCCTGAAAGCGTATCTTTTTTGCCTCTTTTTGTGGGATGTGTAATTTAATTGGTGGTTACATGGTAGGGCAAAAATTATGATCACCAAGGTGGTGTTGCAATATTGTATCATATCATCTATTGAACCAAAATTGGAAACCATACATTGGTTTTATTAGTTTCGCCAACTGTTATCGACTGTGGTTAAATGATATTGCACCTTTTTTATTGTCGGTTTGTTATTTAGTTATTGATAGTTTTGACTAACGCAATCATAGCAAAACAAAACTATAGGTTTAACGTTGTACTAGAGTTTTGGATGTACACTTAAAACCAATTAATTTGTCCAAGTAAAGCACAGATAATATGGACGCATTTGTAATGCTTCGTAGTTACTGTCCGAGAGAAACATTTAGATTATTTTATGGGACGTTTGCATAAAAAGTGGACTTTTTTTCGGCAGTCCGCAAAAACAAAAAACCAAGAGAGATAATTTCTTTCCATGAAAATCCTTTGACAGGTAATCTTCAAGTTAAACTTGCAAAAATAAATCCGGAATTCTCACCATGGTGGACGAAGACATGCTTGTAGGCATCAGTTTTCGCGACAAAATTGTTGGAATAGAGCTTTTGCGTCATGCTAGTCTAGAACAGTGGTTTTTAACCTTTTTGCAGCTTTTTTCCCAATGAAGGGTGCATGTAGGATTTCATTCCCCCTTTCAAGTTCATGAGCGGTGGAGAGCGTGGCAATCTATGGTATTTAGCGAAATTTTGATTCAAATTACCCTCCCTTCCCCCAAATCATAATGGCAAAATCACTTGGGGGGAATTCGCCAACGGTTTAAACCACCGGTTTAAACCGCTGGTCTAGAATTTCTCGGTGGGACGCAGCTGGGATATGTTGAATCGGTTGAGTGCCATATTGGAATTCCGCCGAAATTCGATTGCAATGATCGAATTGAGATTTGGCGTTATTGCTTGCCGTTGCAAAGCCAGTAGACGCGATTCATGTTTCCTAATATTGTATGTTGATTCATGTTTCTCTGGTACCATATCACTGTTTGGCCGGTTGCATTGAGCTGCCAGACAATCGAACGCAGTTTTGTAGAGACTTTTCCCTTCAGCATCATTTGGCTGATGTCGCTCAGGGTCGCTGACGAATCGGATACGGGATTTCTTTCGATGCTCTGCTTGTGGTCAAATAGTGCCAAGAAGTTTTACATGCTCCGTTTTGGTCGTGGCGTGGTGCTTTTCTTTCCCCCCTCGCGTTTCTTAACGAAGATGCTTCATTTTTTAGGCCATCATGGTTAGAATTCGACTGATAGAGATAACAAATTTTGTTTGCTTATTTTTGGGATTCTATTATTGAAAGTGCAATTAAAGTGTCGTTAGTACGGATAGACCAATAAAAATCGACAATTGATGTCAATTTTTATAATTCAAACGTTACGGGCTTATTCTTTCAAATTATTGTTTTCTAAGAACTATTAGAATTGGAACTATGATAATTTGAACTATTATAAAAGTCTTGTGAAAAAAAAGAAAGTCATAAGCATTCCAATGAATTCATTGATTATTAGATAGCCCATTCCGCAATTGCTTCCACATTTTTATCTGATTGGGTTAAACACCTTTCAATTTGTTAATGTAATAGCAATGCCTCATAGAGATCTACAATGTTTCTAAAGTTATGATTCGTTCAGAGCTTAATGGACTTAATTGCCTTGTCATTAAAAAGAAGAGAAATAATAGTTCAATGTTTCCTCTCTTGTACAATTTACCTTTCAAAACATTTACTCGAATAGTGAACATTCTCATCTCGTGACTAATGTGGGCTTCAACGCACACCAAAAAAGGGTCCCCACAGCCAACATCCCACCATCCTACCAAACCCAGTAAATTATCTTCCCATTTACCGACAATGATTTCGATGCATTAGCATTCAATAATAGACTCCCGGGCTTGGACTCCGTCCTTTTCCGTTGCTCGCTGGTTAGTGCATTTTTTTGTATACCTTTCACTTTGGTCCACTTTGCGTGTTCGTAACGATTTAGCCAATGCCTCTGCTAATGATGCACCTTTCGCCACAATGCATTTGCTGCCACCACCTCCAT
>AXCO02006424.1:0-16410 GCA_000473525.2 Anopheles melas | reverse complement strand
TATATGGGGTAGATGATGCCGAGATTCCAGTCACAAGGCATCAATTCGCTATCCCACACCTCAGTGACAATTTGATGAATCTCGTTTTCTAGTCGTGCACCTCCATTCTTGACCAGTTCAGCTGCAATTTCGTCGGTTCCGGGTGCCTTGTTATTTTTCAGCTGACGGATAGCCTTTTGCGTTTCCTCTATGCTAGGTGGCAGTAGCATGACACTATCTACTAGTGGCGCTTCTAGCTGTTCGTTAAACTGGTCGTTGAGTAATAACTTTCAGACAGTTTTGCTTAAATTTACGTATGAATTTACAAACCGCTGGGCTTATCAGTCTACTAGAGCTTTACTATTGCAAGATATCTACAGGCAGATAAGATCCATCTAATTTAAAGTAGCATAGTAGCATAAGATGATACAATAAACAATTGGTCCAATGTGGAGATAATGGCAAAATTAAATAAATAAGATAATTTGTTTGAAAACTTCCTTAGTAATAAATAAAAGCAATATTCATCCACCATCTCGTCGATTAGCCCATAAAGGTGAAAAATGTTCCACCACCAAACTATCTACGGACTAAATCTAGCGGAAGCGCATAGCGCAGTGACTTGCGGCTATTTCTATTCCCCCAGCCAGAAGGACCCCCCAGAAATATGCACACAGACACGTGTGCAATGCAACCCTGCGCTACAAGAACAACGCGCAACGATAATTAATTACAGTGTGCCTGGTGCCCGCAAACCACTGTTAACAAGCTTCCATATATCTTCTGGTCATCTCGTCCATCGGAGGAGTTTGCGGCAAACAATTCGTTCTCAATTGCACGCTTGTTCACTTGCGCTGAGGGCAAGCAAATCCGTTGCACATGGTCAACCGTCAAACCGTGTGTGGTTGTGAGTTTGTGCTCCTAAATCTCGACAACCGATTGTGATCGACGCTTGTAGTGTGGTGTGTGTGTCCCCTCTTGGAGAATGGTATGACGTGCTCGGTACAAAATCAGATGATCTTCGATGAAGTGTTGCCGCAAGGCCGGTTTGGGGTGGTACGCAGTGTGGGAACGGAGGGAACTGTTTTGCACAATCTCAGGTGTTCAGGTTGGAGGGAGAGTGCTCGGGTGGCCGCGGAACTATTCCTCCCCAGGATCCCTTCTGGTACTACCCTAATAGCTAAAAAAAGGTAGTTTATTAGGAACGTTCCATGTTCTGTCATTCCTCTACAACCCACGTATTCACACAGCAGTTTAGCAGAAGCCCAAGAACAGCACCGTGCCCTTCTTCGCCCATGTCGGCGAAATCTCCGCAGGTGAAAAATAATAAAGGCGAATAAAATTTAAATTACATTTATGACCATGCTGCTGCCGTTGCTGCTCATAGAATAATCTTTCTTATTGGTTACCACCCGTGGCGGTTACGGCGAGTACGCGCGTCCATTCCATTTTGCACCCTTGACACCCCTCCCCCCGCTTTGCCCTAGGTGTGATGCCTTCCAATGAAAAGTACCATTTAGCATCGGGGCAGTAACACTTGGGGGCCCTCTCGCCACCTCATCGTGTACATACACACACTTCATGAGTACACCTTGAGATGGTCTTGTCGTAGACAGAAGTGCAAACTCGAAGACACACACTTCTCCGTGTAGCCTACCACCAAGGCCACGGCACACAGTCCGGCGGGGTTTTGAACTAGATTTAGAGACAGCCCGTCTTTCGGTGGCGGCTTTCCATTTCGACCGTTTCAAACCGTCTTCGAATCGGTTGCTCCTGGTGAGAGGAACTCATTTGAAGCTGAACACATTAAGCGACAATTCTGTAGCAAACGACTCGTCCCATGCCCGGGCCTGTTTCTATCTCAGAAGACTACGCTCCAAAAAAAATAGTACCACTGACAAACGCTCTTGAGATCATTACTTTTGTCAGCTTCAATTCCAGCACCTGGCTGGCGCTTGGTGTCGCGCGTCCTTCTCTTCGAGCCACCCACAGCCAGAGTCGGCAACGGTAACGGTTCCCTCTTGCAGGGAAGTTTACCACATTTACACAGCCACATGGCGCAATGAACTTTTATTTTCGGCGTCTCTCTCGAGCGCAGGGATCGTTTCCTTTCTATTTGCAATTAATTTATGATACGTTTTTACCCCGTCTGCTTCGTTTTCCTCATGCGTAAATCCGACCGAACAGTTCCTTTGGACAGTAACCTTGACTTTACCAGCTTGCTCGGTCGCTCGGTGAACGTTGGCGCAACCCGAACTATCTCTCACAAATCAACTACCACCCTGCACTTGACCGGACCTGAATGGGACATCTTTGACGATCAGGCATACGAAATACATGAACAGGCGTGTTAGGAATAGTGATTCATAGGTGGCGCGTTAAAGAGAACGCGGGGACAATCGTAGCTTCTGTGGCCTTGCGATGTCCCCATCTCGCCAAACAGACGGGCCCATGCGGTCACTCGCGTGGCCTGCTGGATCAATTAAATGTTTTCATTACAGTCGTAAAATAAAACATAACAGAAAGGATGGGACAGGATTGATGGTGAAATGGCTAATCGTGCAGAGCCGGTCGGTTGGGAAACGGTACTGACGCTCATCCATGCGTTTTGTGAACATCTGTGCGCCAGGAAGGTGCAGTGAAATGCACTTTTAATCCGATGCACTCGTGAGAAACAAAAGGGAAAGGAAGCGATACGATATGAAAATGGAAAGGAAATTCGTGCGTTTGTCTTCTATTCGTTGGTAACATATCTTATGGTCACTATAAACTGTATGATGTTGACCCACAATCGCGTTTTTGTGTCTTCAAACACAGTTGCATTTCCTCAAGTTTATGTTCTTCTGAGATCCGTTATTCAGGCATTTTCAGGGGTAATCAAATAACATTATATCTCATTATTGATACAATTACAACACTGCTTAGCTAGAAACAAATTTTGAGATCAATTCTTAAAACATAATTGGGACTAGAATTCAAATATAACTATATACAAGCTGTAGAACTAATAACATTCCAGGGTTTCTCCAGCCAGCTCAATATCGGAAGCGAACAATTCAATCCCGTAAAATACATTTCAATAATAACATTGGAAGCTCGAATGATTTGTCATTTGTTTGCTCGGTATACGATCGAAATTCATTTGACAATGTTGAATAGGGATTTTACGGATTGGAAATGAAGCTTACAGTGTTGAGCTCGCCAGAGAAACGCTGTATATAAGACAGTTACTAAAATAATAAATAGAGAAACATCGATACAAAATATTATTTTTTTCGTAAGAGTTTCATTACAGGCCAACACCATCATTCTAGCCAGCTCAACACCATAATCAAATAATTCATTGCCGTAAAATACATTTCTACAATAATAAGCAAAACTCGAATGATCTATCATTGGTTGCTATGTGTACGTTCGACACACATTTTCCAGTGTCGAATTGGGATTTTACGGATTAGAAATAAAAATCCTGAAAGCTTGCTATCATTCTATAATAGCTGATTACTTTTAACAGAATAGGATTGGATTTATGAGCTTTTGAGATAGTATTAACAAAGCTCTTACATAATTGCGTTTTTTAATCTTTTGAAATCCATATTTTATTTTCAAAAGTTTCTTTGTTATAAGTCTTAATTTGAATTCTCTTTATTACCGAATAATAACTCTTATTTCACTTCATTTTGAAACACAATCGCTTAAGAATATTTGTATTATTGCACTATAGTATTATATGCACGACAGTACTGATTACTTCAATAGGCACCCATTACTCCGATTCGACTAATTGAACACTTCAGCCCTTAAAAGAAACATTAAAACCTTTTTTCTCTCACTATGAGCGGACATTTCATTCCGATTAATACCAACAGCTTCATAAAATTGCCACAAAAGCAATCGGCAACCTAGAATGCTTCACGCCAAGATCGCCATAAACATTTGCGTTAAAGCAAGTTCTATTTTGTCCCACCCGATCATCACACGATCGATGCGGAAAGTGGATTGCCGCATTTGTAACGGAAAAGAATATAATCGACACCAATGGGCAAGCAAAGCCCCACGACGAGTGCACGTTCGTGCACTCTAGCCTGCAATTCCGTTTCAATTTTACGACTTTACGTGTAAATCGAAAAAAAAAACAACCGGGCCTAACTTCAGATCGACCCACTATCGTTTCGATTCTGCGATTGATGGAATTTAAGTTTCACATTTTATTGGTTTTCGTCGCAGTCGAGCGCGCGGTGCCGTGTGTGAGGTGAGAAACATGCATCATTAACATGTGCATTTTATGGACAAATTATGGTGCATTCTGCACCATCATCTAACCCCGTACCATTTCGTGCGTGCCCTGTCTGTCGTGTGATTCGGGCTGCGAGCGAGGTTCTCGTGGGGCACAAATTGAACGCCATTTTGAAAGCGAAAAAATAAAGAACACATGCAATATGTAGCCACACTTCGGAACGATATTTTATTGCCTGCGACCAGCCACACTAAACTGCACACAATTCATCTCCAACAAAACGTGCGCGAGTGGCACCATGCCCGCGTTAGACCCTTACCGATCAATGCAAAAGTTCTGTTCCGATCGTTAGAATAATCGGCCTGTATGTGTGTTTACATGCACCCCCGCAACAGGTATCGACGTGCGCCATGTAAAGTAAGGATTATAACTGGAACATGTCAAGGAATTAGCCATTCCGCGTGTAGCTTGTTGCGATCGCAGGCGTTCCGAGCAGGCAATTATTTCGAGGCAAACCAATAAAAGACGGCTGCTGCTCAATTTTAATCATCCGATATTCATTACCGCGTAATAATCACAGCTGTGGTGCAGTTCCACGTATAGTATTCGCTCTTTTTGCTGTCGTATTTTACGAACGTTTCTAAGGTTATAAGTGGTTCGCCAAATGAAGGAGAACACTTTTTAATTAACTTCATGGCATAAGCTTTGATACGATTTGAGCTATAAGTATATCTATACCAATCGTATGTAGTGAAAAAATAACAAACAACACACGTAACCATAAATTAGATTAACGAATCACTTACTGTCCTACCCCCTTGTGACATTTCACATCATTTCGTTCGTGTTTTAATTGCAATCGCCTCGTGTACCCCTAGATAACTGGAGCTGCATCTAACAAACCCTCTTGGGGGAATGTAGGATACCCTTCTGACAATGTTTTCTCTTTTCCCGTGCATTTCCCCTCGCGAAACGAATCCGCTCGCGATTGCAAGCAAACCCTGCTGTCAAGTGCATGCCCTCTATTGACATACATTTCAATCCGAAAGGGTCCTCACTCAATTACTCAAATCCCAGAGCTGCCCTACGCGGCAAGGTTCCTGAGCCCCCAGGATCGGGATTAAGATTGATCGATTGAGCCATTGATTTTCACATTCGTCTCGAGCCGGTTGCCAATGTTTCATGCTCGGGCGCAACAGCGGCAGCACCCTGCTTATCAATGCGTTTCCCACGCTACTAAAACTGGGCAGACATTCACGGGATTATGTATCGCAGGGCCCCCGCCGTATGGAAGGAGTCGTTTGCTCATGAATTTTCCATCCAACGCTTACTACGGTTGCTGCTGTTGCTGCTGCTTATACTTCGTTTCCATTCGTTTTAGGTACTAAGAAACGTTTCCGACGTCATGCTAAAGCTGAAGAGATTTACAGGCCGATTGGTTGATGTATTCCGGTTTCTTAGAAAATTCGATTGATTTAGTGCATTGTATTTTGTATAACATCAAACTTCTTGCCGCAGCAAATGGTATAATCAATTCCAATCGATCTGCTTCCGGTTCTATATCTCAATCTTAAGAATTCGATCCAGCAGCCGCTAGGTCGTCCAAACTGATCATCAACATTGAAGGGTGCGGAAGATTAAAGGCAAACGTATGGTTCAAAGCACAACTTCCACTTGTCGGTTTGCTCCGGTAGGTGTAGAAGTTAACTCGTGTATCTCAGGATGATTGAAATGTAGCTAACCACCATCAGTTGCTTCAGTCGCAGGCAACTAACAATCGGCAAATCGTAGCATTTCTGTGGCTACCGAAACACTCCAACATGTGCGAATCCCAAATATGGATTGTAGAGTCAGGCAGGAGCGAAACATACAGTGTTTTTTTTTTCGGTCACAAGGGTGGCATTATTGGCGCAACATGATATTGATCGATCTTGTCTGCCCAGAAGTGGATCAAACTTCACTTGACCTGCAATTCCAGGCTCACGAGCGACCGGAGCCCGTTGTTAGTACGCATTACAGTCCAGGCTTACTCCGAGACCACCGACGGGCATCGCCGATGAGACAATAGTGAGCGCATACTTTACCTTTGTACGTGGCTTGGCACTACAGTGACAGTGACAGTGGTAAGTCCTCATTGTACAGAAAGAGGTCAAAAGAGAGCGAGCAGTCATCCAACACTGCAAACGAATCTATGGCATCGGGATTGGTGTGAGCGTTTGCCGTTCATGAAGTGTACTGACGCGGTCTCGATTAATAACCATATTACGCAAACGAAACAATAAACATATGGTACCTGTTACGAGAGATCGTGTCGCGGTTTCGTGTGTGTCTGGTTTTTCGTGGATTTCATTACAGGTCGTGAATCGAGGAACATAGCGTTACAAAAGCTCATCGAATGCGCTCCATCATTTCGTTGCTAACAAGAGCAGTTAAGAAACAATTACAACAAATCAATTTCTAATTTCTTATCCACTTTCAGCAAAATCACCCCAGTAGCAAGCAATCTAATGTCCCCGGGTAGCCATAAGAACCATGTACTGCAATCTCTCAATTTATTAGCAACATTGCGGGAAAAGATCCACTTCAAACAAACCATAACTGCAGATTAACTCATTCAAAACCCTGCACTCTCTTCCCTTCAAGTCCGGAACCGATCGAACGATGTCGGAAACGTTCACATAAAGCAGCTGAGCTGAATATTTACACATCCCACAGCAACGTTGATCGTTCGATGCTTTTCGGCCTAAAGAAGCAGGGCGCCTGCTGCTGGTCGGTCCACTCAATCGGTACTAGCTAAATGGATTTTTGTTCCATTTATTAGTCTATTTGAGGTTGTAATCTCAAACCTGTTCTCGGTGGTGCCTGCTCAACACATGCAGAATGCCGCCGAGTGCGTACACGCTTACCATGTACGTTTCCACGCGGCTCGATCATCATACTGCATCATGTTTTAACTGCCCTTTTTGGCACAAAAAAATAAACCTGTGCATAAAACGAACATATCATTTTACATTTTAATTAATTCATTACGCTGACTAATGAGAGTGGCATTGCTCATGTTCGCAATACATACACACTCACACACACACACACACACACACTACATCGTTCGCCGCTTTTCGTGCGATTTTGTGGCACAGGCAGTACACCCTTGCCCCGCACAGGTTGTAATCCAAGATTTTCCTGAGGGTTTTCCGTTTGCTAAGTAGCGCGCCGGTGAAGTCCACTGCTCGGTACCGCTTATCGAAGGAACACCTGAACCATCCCCGGCGTGGATTGCAGATGGTGAGGTATAAGCCATACGTTCAGCGAGTGAGAGGAAGGGCAATGACAAAGTCTCACTCGTTGATGCCAGATTGTTTAGAATCAACGGGTTTATCATCACGTGCGTTTTCCCCTTTTGGTTGCGTGCGATGCAGCGATCCCGCGTCTCTTCCACTGACTCACGTTTGTATATGAGTGTACGCGCTTAAGCGAATCGTACCTAAGACTCGCGGGCTTACCTTTTTTCGAACGGGAAAGGGGGAAAGGAGTATGAAAATGGATATCGTTTTCAGCAATAACAGATGTGTGGTAATAAATCTTTCACAGCTTGGAAGAACCTCCACAGTTTCACCTGTGTGCCCCATGAACGTCCGCCGGCCGCACACCTTCTCCATCCACATACACAGGGGATACTCAGTTTTGCATTTGGTAATGCTTTTCTTTCCGTTTGCTTCTTGGCACTTTTCTTTTTCCAATGCGCACATTCGAATCGGCAGATATTCAACCTCTCATGCCCTGCGGAACGTTTCTTGATCTTTGAATGCTGTGAATTGGCATAATTTGTAGGTACAGATAAGCCGCCAGCAAAAGGCTCAATTATGTCAACACTTGTGGGACGCGCGCGCGCACACACTCACGCAGTAATTGAACCGTTGCGATGTTGTGATTTTTTTAAGATACTTCTGGTCGAATTTCCAGCCGTGGACGTGAGCCCTTGCGAGTGTCACCATATCTGTGCGCTGCTAATTGTTTTTATCAGCGATCGTAAGCTTCCAACCTACCGCTTTGGATGGCTTTTAACCGATCTTGGCTGTAATTTATGTTTTTGTGTAGAATTCTACACACTCACTTTTCGGTTATACTATGTATTGCTTTTTCCGATTGCCAGAACAAGCGACAAAAACCACTAAAACCGTCCTTTAAAGTGTGCTTTCGTGTTTTGCAAACGCACCGATCGTGAGCCATTAATTAGGCTACTTCATGGACAATCTTCCATCACGCGCCACCGACACTAGCCAGTGGACACTTTTTTCTCTCTTTACCTTTCTTCCCCCCACTCTCTCACTCCTCTCTCAAGCGATGGTGCAAACGCTAGTAATTAAGAATATTTAAAATCCGCAACGACCGTCAGGTAATTAGTGGAAATAACTACTGGCAGTAGACGAAAAAGAGCGATGCATATTAAGGCTCGTGTTTCTTTTTTCGCGATAAACGATTTACGCACTTGTGCCAAGGGGAGGGCGAATTAGCATGAATAGACTGAGCGGTTGTAAAATAAAATAGAATGGGCTTTAGTCAACACACACACGTCAGAATTGTGTAACGTACTGGTAAAAACATTTGTTGGATAATGCAGCTATAATTTAGCTATATATTTAGATATTACTAGATAGTCATCGAGAGCATTACAATTGTTTTAAAATTTAAGAACAAAATTCGATTGTCCCACAACAAGACATTCATAGAAACAAAGTCCAAAAATCGAAAAATTTACAAGGATCAAACCGCTAGATTTAATATGATACAAATGTTATGATTGATGTATCGATTTCATTTACAATAATAAGAAATTCAAACATTGAAAAACGGCTTTTACATTAAAATTTGAAGAATCCTGGATGGATTGTTTGACATGAACACACACACAACCGGACGAATAATTACAGTCCCCGTAGGCCGGCAAGTCTGGTGAACGTTAATCCGATGCGTTGCGTATTACTGTCGTTGCTTTCTTTTTTATTGTTTTACAACTATCCGGTACTGGGGCGCCAGATCAAAGCCGATCTTTTTGGACCGCCTTTCATCCCATTGAAAATCCACACCGGTTCGCACTAATATGCTCTAGCCTGCATTCCGCTGTGCAAAATAATGATGTTTCATGTTACACACAGGCTCAATGCTTGTTCATCTCGTCAACCAGGCTGCGATCAGCAGACGAGTCGAATGAACCGACGGACACCTGTCCGGGAGAGTGATGCTTCGATAAAAAAGACGTCCTTCTTGGTGCCGTTTTCTTGTGCCGTACGAAACATCAAGAGTGAAGGTACACAAGCATCAGCATATTTAAAACAAATTGATTTTTTTTCTACTTTACCCACTGTGTGTTAAAGATGCCCATGTCTTAAGCTGTGCTTTCATTTTTATTTTCTTATTTTACTACAAACGATAATCCGACGACTGCAGTATTTTTTAGCACTACCGACAATGAATATGATTATCGTAACACTTTTGAAAGCTTATCATTTATCCTATCAAAATAAGCCCGCTTAGCTTACGACGAATACAACCACACACACACACACACACACACATACATGCCGGCATACGATCGATCTTTTCCAAATTTGCTGACTTCATGAATAATTCCTCCCTCTACACCGCCCCACAACCCACGGAACGTGCGCACGTTCGCGACCTTCGTGGCTGCGCACGTCCGCAAACGGCATGCGCAACTACTTCTTAGTACAAGCCGTCGTACCCGCCCGGCGGTGCACCAGTCCGTAATTCCAAAAACAAGCAATCATTTTACATGGTCCCACCTTTTTCGGGCGGCACACCGTGAGGTACGAGATAGAAGGCTTAGCATAAAATTACAGACCCCTGCGAGCCGCACACGAGAGGAACACGTTGAAGGGGAGAAAAAATCTGTTTTCCCGGCACCATCCCGCCTCCGCCGTCGTCGCCGCCGCCCGCCTGCCGTCTGTAATTTTGTCTGTGCGCGGCTAGTGCATGTCTTCTTGCACCACACGCGCATCCAAATACGCAAGTGTCAAAACGTCGTTCAATGTGTGTGCTTTTTTGTGCGTGTGTGTGTAGGTTTTTGTCTGTCGGTAGCCTTTGGCCAGTTCGCCACCTTTGTGTCTCCTCACATGGGATGGACTGAAGAAAACGCGAGATAATCCATCCCCATTTCAGTTCCCTGCCACCCAGTCGTTAGTAAGGGTGAAGATTTGCACCCATTTTTGCGCTCTCCCCCTGCGTTGCTCGTCACCGCGTTGCGATTCGGACCTAAACAAACTCCCTTAGCAGCTCCCGCTTAAACCGCAAATTGACCGATTTCAATTAGGCTTCGAATGTGCGAACCAACCACAGCCTTCGTTACGCGCGTGAAGCCGAACCGTCCCGCCTCGCCGGCACTCACTTTTGGCTGGGAATCAATTGAAGAGCCTTAGAAGATTACTGGGAGATTGCCTGTGCTTGAAGGTATATCCAGCAGCAGCAGCAGCAGCAGCAATAGCAAAAAACAACTATAGTGGCCAAGAAAACGACCTCCTCACTCACGATGGGGTCAGACGAAACAGGTGTGTAATTTATTACCGCCACCAAATTTGGAGGATGTTTTATGGGTGGTTTGGTGGTTTGGGGGCCTTTTTTCTCGCTGTCTTGCTACACTCCTCTCAACACGCATGCGAAGGATCGGATGATGGTTCGCATTTGTTGCGGAAGTTTTCTGCAAAGTTTCATCTTTGATGTTTGATGCCTTTATGCCTACCCAATGCCTTTGTTACACAATGAGCTTTACAAAGTGAGACATAGCTTTTTGACGTAGAGTGATGTACAGCTTTTCTTACGTTTTAAATTATGCAATCAGAATCATACAACCTTGAAGAAATTCTATTTAATTTGAAAAGCAGAAACTTCCAAAAATTGTGAGATAATTGTAGCTCAACATTTTAAATTATACAATTGATGATAATATCATGATAATCTTAAATGATCTTGAAAACTCAAACTAATAAATAAAATGATAAACAGAATTACTTCAAGAAAATGTCAATGTAATGTGAATTTTAGAAAACTAAAACTGTATGATCCATTCATTTTAAATTTAACAACATGTAAATAAATAAGCAAAACATAATGCATGTCATATTTGCAGGCATTTAACATATTTGCAATAATTGTTTATGTTATATCTCTTTTTAACATATATCTCAAAACAGTATATATGTTAAAATTGTATTGGGTTCTCTATTTACTTTGCCATATCGATTAATTTGTGTTACACGATATAAAATTCAAAAACTATCGTTCCTACCCAAGAGCCGGCTCATTAAACATACCGCAGTGTTAACCGATAAATGAATCCACATTTTAAACCTTTCCTCTCTGTGCAGATGAACGATGGATCCCTACTGTATGGCAGGTGTAAATCGATCCAATGCTTTCGAAACGCAACCAAATGATCAATCACACGATCGAGATCACGAGCCAGGTGCGTGTTGCCCAAGACAGTATTTTTGTTTTTTTTTTTTGTTACTCTTTGATTTTCCCCCTGCCAAAAGGGTAGAGGGCACGAAAGTGAGATTTGCTTTAGACGAGCACTTGTTGCCCGTGAAAAAGTACGCACAACCAACTTGTGGGAGGGAAAATTACACCCTTTCGGGACTGGAGTTCACTTTTCGAGACAGCGACTTAGGCACTCCCAAATTGCCAGATGTGACCGGTGAAACTTTTCACCCACGATCGATTGGAGGCAGTTTTTTAGCTGCTTTTTTATGATGGAAGCTTTCTTTGAAGGCTAAATTAAAATAACTGAAACGTATAAGCACGGTTTTTAATTTTTGTGGTCGAAATTCCATACAAATTTAAAAACCTGTTTACTTAAACTATGCATTGCACGTCTTACATGAGCTTTGCTACAAAATTGCCCTCTACGTGAGGTATACATGTTGCAAGTACGCTTAACGATTTGGCTTACAACATTTGATCCACGACATAACGACCTCCAGCTTGTTGGAAAGCATTTTCCTTACGGCTCTCGCAGTCCTAACCAACCCAACCACAGGCTCCAGCATCAATGCAAACAGAAAAAAACAACATTAAAATAATGCATGCATTACAAATGTGATGACGGAGACGAGCAAAAGGCCACAGTCGGAGATGGAGCTCTGCAGTCGCATGAGCTCCCCTGGCCCTCAGAGATAAAAGGTGATAAAACGCTACATCCCCATTCGGTTGTAGACAGTGTGCCAACGGGTGCCAGGGCAGCCCAACGGCAAAGTCAACCATCGTGACCTGTCGCACCCATTGTCAACCTTTTTCACGTCACTACAACTTTCCTTGTCGTCTCCACCCTTCTATCAGGGGGTGTGGGAGAAGAGTAAAACAGATGAGAGGAGGAGGAGCAAATGGTTCGTGTTTTTCCCTTCCGTATCATCATCATCATCATCATCATTACTCTACGGATAGAAAGGCAGGGAGGACACTCATCGAACATAGACGACAGACGGACAAACAAACAAACCAAACCAAACGGATAGCAAAAAACACCTATGAAGGAATCTTCCCGAACTGTGCCGCACGGTACGTTCCTGGCACCCTCGCCCAAACGGTCGCAGAATATCTGACCACAAGATCAGGCCGCGTGTCACGACGACAGCGCGACAAGCGAACACAACAAAAAAAAACATCGTCACCCGTACGCGATGATCCGCAAACGGTGCTCGGGGTGGGTTGCTGAACGTGCAGGAAAAGTGTGGAAAATGGTTAACGGGTTACAATTTATACCATCCGTCCAACGGCGCACGAACGGCCGCCGGGATTCGTGCGGCACGGGACTAGGTGTTTGGATTTTGTTTATTGTTTGTTTTCCGTGTGGTTTCGTTTGTTGTAAGTCATGTTACAAGTGTCACTTGGAAAAAAGCGAACCGTTGGCCACCTAGAACGAGATATCCGTGGGAATTAAGGGGAGAGAAAGTGCGCACGACCGAATCATAACTAGTTCAAATTAAAAGCACGCAATTTGTTTCGACAAAACATAGCAAAGCAGGGAGAGCGTTAAAAACAAAACATGTAAATGTGACAAAACGAAAGAGCTCAACAATAAACACGAAAATCTTGATGTAAAACATACTTACAAAGTTAATACATGTGCAGAAAAAATAAAATGTAGAATGAAAACTTAAGAAGAATAGCTTAGTGAAACAAACGAATGAATAAATTTCATCTTGGTTACTAAACATTGACATGTCTATGATAAGCTTTTAAAACACTTTTCGTAAACAGTATCCAATGTTGAGTATTTATATTCTACGATATTATGTTTTTAATATACATATTCACCTCCGTTTCATTTGCTTCTCCGCACCCCAACACATAACCCATGAAATGATCGTGTCGATCGTATGCAAGAACGATTTTTCAAGCAACCAAACACATTTCAATCGAATTTACATAATATTATTGTCCACCGATTTGAATAATGAAAATGTACTTCTCTTCACGATCGCAAGGGCTCCTTGGCTCCGATTCGATCTTATGTTCTCCGCTGTTTAGTACCGTACAAGGGGAAAGCGTTTGTCGTGAAAGATCGCCTCGCTCCGGTTGCTATCGCAGGTGAAACAGAAGGTCTCCCCGGTTGGAAACGAGAAAAGTTCCCTCACGCCTTCCCCCGCCAAAAAGACCTGCCTTATTCCCTCCGACACGATCTTCAGAAAATCTTGCCTTTCAGCCAAAGGCGGAATTAGAAGGGCTTTGCGCTTCGGCCAGCAAAAACAACAACAACAACACCAGTGAAGAAACGGCACAACAACAAATCTTTTCCCGATCGTGCGAGTGTGCAGGGAATAAAGGAAGATTTACACTCAGCCTCTTTTTCTTCGTACGGGAAAAGGGCCATTCAATCGAGTCCTCCAGCCACAACCGGAAAGACAAATAATCTGCACGGGAGGCTGGAATTCCAGACGTACTTGCGCGCTTCCAGCAGGGGCCAGGAACAATGATGGAAGCGAAGCGTAACTGTCACTCGCACAGTCTCACTTCTCCCCCGATCGATGGCGACCTCCGGAGGCTCGCCGACTTCAACTGCTCGTATACGAAGCTTATCCAAGCCAACCGTTACCAAGCGGGACCTCCCTTAGCGTTCCACGCAAGCCAAGAAAAGCAGGCCTGGAAGTTTTTGTTTTTTCCTCCACACTCACCCCGTCGTCTAGTTTGATTCCCCTCTCGATCACTGGTCAAGCCTCCCTGCGGTTCGGCTTGATGATGCTGGTGACACGAATATTTTATGCGCTACCGATTGTTGCCGACTGATATCGGACATTTGTTTTGCGGGGGCCCATTTTTTGCGTGCCAATCGAATGCCGCACCTGCGCGCGGGCCGGACAAGCGTTCCGGGTACGCTAGATCTTAACCATCTCACGAAGTACGCAGAAGGCTTAGCGCTCCGCTGCTAGGGTGGTACCAGTAGGGTACTGCAGCATGTTACGCGCGCTACAGAGTGGCATATCTGACTCAGGAAATAGTTCTCCACAGTGCGATGTGATGCGATGATCCATTTGAAAATCTCAGCTACCGGAGAGAGTGAGGAAAGCGTTGAAGAGGATCTGGTCTCACAAGCCGGACGAGTGGGTCGGAGATTGTCGAAAGATATGGCCTATGTTGATTGGCGATGTGTAGAATTTCTTCAATTATCTCGGCAACGGTCATTCGTTAGCGAGTTGGGGAGAGTTTCTCTGTTTCGCTGTTGAGCTGCGATTGCTTCTTCGATTGTCCAGACCAACCAGCTAGGAGCAATTTTATGGTGGGTTAAGTGCTAGCCTATTGGCAGGAATTACATTTCCGGATCTTAGCGCACTCACTGGTTTGCTGAAACAATCCGGTTGGATCGTATCCTGGTCGATCCGTTTCGCATCTATGCAACCGGCACACAATTGCTTTTGACCCCTTGAGAGCATGATGCTGTTTACTGCACACGGACATACCTTTATAGGTTGGAGATCGTGAGGATCTCTAAGCTCTACTTTTGTTCAAAATCAACCACCTCTCCCCCTCCCTCCCTTCCGCATCAATGTTGTTGTAGAAAGGAATATCAACCATGGTGGCGAATTTTGGTCTAAAGTAAAGACCTCCGACGGTGGCTACTCTTGCTCGCTACAAACAAAAAACGCAAAGCTGACAATTTACGCAATAATGCGTGCACGGAAACAAATTTATGAATCCGCCCGCGAATCGTGCTGTAGGAAGCGCGATTCCAAGCGAGATCGTATTATGGTTGTATCAAAATCACAGCCAACGGTAGGTAGCAACAACTAACCGTAGTTAGTAAACTCTCCTTTTGGCAGAAGAAAAGAAACAAACAAACATTCAATGAAAAAAAACCTACACAACAAAGTCAACTCTCTCATTCTGTAGCACTTGGAAGTGAATAAACCCTCGCACGATCACTTCTCCGCTACCTCGTTCTGCACGAAGCACCTGGTTGATCAGTCGATCGGTTCAATCGAGCTTGATGATCTCGCACAAGAACAATTTTATTACCGCTCATGTGCACCGACATGACTCGCGGTATGTGTAGCCTAAGTAGGCGCATAAACTTGTATGTTGCTCTGTTACACCAACGTCATTAGGCAGGTTGATGATCCATTTTTCTTCCTTTATAGCACACTTAAGCTACCAGCCACTGCTAGTATTCGTAGTAAATCTCGTAAGTGGTAGTTATAATATTTTTGGCAAAGGTACAGTCGGAAATACCCTCAATGGCCTCTGCCGTAAGCGGAATTGTAATTGAGTTAGTCTATCGTATAACACGCTTTCTCGTGGTTTTAAAAACTGGTTTGAAAATGTTGTTAACAAAAAAAACATTCTTCCTCCCCGACGGGGAATCGAACCCCGGTCTCCCGCGTGACAGGCGGGGATACTGACCACTATACTATCGAGGACGTTGATTAAGCCAAATCTAATTTAATGGCTGGTGCGCAGCATCCTAAATTGAATTTCAAGCACGGTTATTATTAGAAAGTATATAACATAGTTTACAGTAAGTATATAAATAAAACATGTACACGATATAATTATGTAACCCTATACAAGTTTCCTCAGTTTTATACTGTTTCTATTTCTTTTGATTTTTACACCTATTAACCATTAGAAAACGTCATATAGAAATTGATAAGACTTGCAGGTACTACTTCTCTATGATTAGCTTT
>AXCO02006423.1:0-18519 GCA_000473525.2 Anopheles melas | reverse complement strand
AGAGAGAGAGAGAGAGAGAGAGAGAGAGAGAGAGAGAGAGAGAGAGAGAGAGAATCAGCAGACAGGATCCCATAGACTTGTGTGTGTGTGTCCGGGCGCAGGAAATTGAATTAAAATTTGTGAAAATGAAGCAGTTAATAATGTCGACACCGAGTGAGGAGCGGCCTGTAAACGAAAATGAAAAACACATACACAACGTAATGAAGCACAAGGAAGCGAACGCACAAAGGCGCACGGAAACAACAACCGGTAGCATCAATTTCCCGAAGTTCATTAGGGGGTTGGTTAAATTGATAACGACGCGCCTAAGGGTTGTAGGTGGGGCGTCGTCTTTTCTTTCTTGGTGCAGTTTTTGCTTCTCCCAAACCTGCTGTTATTGTTTTCCGTGCGGGCGGCAGATTCGGAGTGCTAGAGTACGTCGAAAATCACGACCGAACAAAACAGTGGTAGCTGGAGTGGGGAGGACAGGAGTAATCTGGTGCTGCGAAAAAGAAATAAAAAACAACGGAAACGCTTAGTAATATAGTAAGCATTCACAGAAGCCTAAGGACGAGATTTTCCAAACAAGTGTGAGTATGTGGGTGGGTGTGTCTTTTGTGTGACGAACAGGGCAACCGGGAAATGTCGAGGACCTGTGCAGGGGGTACAACACAACGGTGGTTGATGGTTTATTTTTATGTGCTTTCGGCATGTTCGCGTCGTGAAACCGCTTGGGGGAGATGCGTATGGTTGTTTCGAAAATTGGAAAAGTCAGCAGCCAAAAAGGGGAAAGCAAGTAACGAAAAAGAAGAGAAAAAAAACAAAAACACAGGACCTGTTTTAACGGCGACAAGACACTCACACCCGCACACATGTGAACAAACATCATTTATTTGTTTTTGCTCATGCTCGATTGTCGATGGTGACTGATTTTTTTTCTTAAGAAAAAAAGGGGAGTGGGTATGGGAAAATGAATTTCACCGTAGCTAGTGGTCTGGTGGATGGAAGCTAAGGAATGGTGCGAGCAGGAACGTTTTATTTTCGATGATTTGTGTAATGCGTTTTAACTGTTTGTGTCGCGCTGTCAAAACTTAATTTGTCACGCACCGCGCCTCTGATTGTCGCACTCACACATTGCGTCATTGTGTTCGATTTATGTTACGAACTTTTTAAGCATATTGTGCGAAACCGGGAATGCTGGTGGACTGAGGAAGGTACGGAAAAGGGTGAATTTGGCAGACGTAGAGACTCTACTCTACTTTCGGCATTGGTTTGCACCCTTGATCCGCTTCGGCGATTGCCAAACGCTCGCGCACGCATGAATGTAGGCAATGCAAATGCTTTCGCAAAACGAAAATGAAATTTTTGCTTCAAATAGGAAAAAAAACGCATACCTTCAGCACGGATTGTTTCGCGATGGAAAACAGCACAAACCATTCGCAATCAAAGATCAACATTCACAAGGTGTGTTTGTGTGTGTGTGTGTGTGTGACCGGATCGGATCGTATCGTCGGTTGATTGCCCAATTTTCCAGACGCAGCGTAACGACGTCAAAGATTGATGCACAAACCTCGGCTTGGTGGGACGGGTTTGGCGGGAAACCCGGAAAATGGGTGTGTCGAAGGGAACGTATGATTGGATATTTTACGCACGAATTGGGATGGGATGGTCGATGAACCCTTTAGTGTACAGCGCGTGTCCTTGCTGGGAGTCTGATTTTATTAATAAAGTGTCATGTACAGAGCAATATATATTAAGAGATAATTGCGTGAGTTAAACCCCTTTCCCGCTATCCAGCTAATCCCAGGCTCGCTTGCATCCCAAGGGTTAACGACACGGGCGGGATGAATCGTTACGCTAATCAAGTCACTGCCAATGGTGTACGCAAACGATGGACGAACCTCGTACCGATGCTAAGCGAGCGCCAAGCTCAAAGGTGAATGATGAAGTTTGTTACACGCGTGGGGCATCATCAACGTCGGCGTTTTGAGCGAGCACACATACACATAGGAAAGTCAATTTGTGGAATGGTTTGTGTTTTGAATTTTATGTTCGGTGTTTACCGCGGGCCACGCACTTCTTTTGCTTGAAAAACGATAAAAGGCAGATTTTAAAACTCCCATTCTCACCAGGAATCGTATTTTAATAACCCTTACGGGGATAATGGGTGGTCTTTGTTATTCCTGCGTTCGGTCAACTATTCCATTCGGTCAGTCAAAGTTGCTAATGAAGTTGCTACATATGATGGAAATGCGTTACAGCTCAACTGATTAGCTAAATAATTCCTAACACGCCACACAACAGTAGCAACACACTGACAACATGCTTTGGTTTGAAATTTTCACCGTGCCCGGTGGCTGTTACAGAAACCCTTTCTCAGAGGTTCGCGATGCGAAGGGCTGCTCCCAAAAGGGGCCCAAATCGGGCGTTGAAGTTTTGTGGGACCGAGCAGAAGAAAATAGGCCAGCGTGTAGAAGTTGCCAGATTTTTCCCATCTTCCCGAAGAAGGCCCCGAGGGTGTATACCCGTGCACACGCTAGGCATTTCATCTTTTTCGAAACTGGTACACCCACGCAGGGTAGCGCATATGCTTTACCGATGATGAAGGGCACTAGCCCGGTGGGACATCCTCTTGGAGACGCACGTGGAAGGAAGTAGCCCAAGAAATTGGGAAATCTGCCTGCAGCTAGCTCTGATAAGAAGTTTCAAAGCGAACTTGTGGATGGGGAGAGGTTTGCATCTGCCAAGAAAAAAGTGCTTTGTAATTATTATTTGATTTGACCGAAAAACTTTTGCAACACACATCACCATGCTGGGAGTTGTTCTGTAAAATAGTAAGTTTGCTTAGCATTGGAAGCGCCTTTGCTTGTTGGCTAGCTTTCAAGTAAGAATGGTCGTTGCATAGTAGAATTGTCGATGGATTAGTACAATGTCCATTTTGCCCAACGTTTTCAATCGTGGATGATATTTATCGTTGTAAAAGGAAAATACTCTCTCTCTCTCTCTCTCTCTCTCTCTCCCTCTCTCTCTCCCTCTCTCTCTCTATCTCTCTCCATCTCTCTCTCTCTTTCTCTATCTCTCTTGCTCTCTCTCTCTCGTGGATCTGATCATAAATGAGCACGATATCGTGATATGGCCTTGATAAAAATAATTCTACAGCATGTTCGTTCCCTGGATGCAGTCTCCCATCCATGTCGACACCTGATCTCCGATAGGTCTTGCTTCGCCTCATGCACCGTAGCACCCAAGAAATATTTCCTATACCTTTTACACTTAAACTTGTCTAAATAATGCTTAACTATGAATGTACAAAGCCACATAGTTTCAACATGTGTTTTGAAGATACTAAACAGTCTTAAAAGTTATAAAATTTTTGAAACGTTCTGATGTCACTTACAACACTGGCCTACAAGACTTATAAGATGGCTGGCTTTAATAAATTTGCAACCGCATTCTTAAGTACGTTTCAAGACTTCTTATTGGAAACTGAGGCATCAAGATCAACTGATCTTATTAAATGCATATCATTTCTTGGATGAAGGGAACTTGGAACAAACTGTACAGGCTGTACCTGAGATACGCTGTTAACGCAAAACGTAGAGAAGCTATTTTCTGCCATCATACGTACAAGTTTCTTTTCCTTTAGCTTACAGTAATATTGTATCAAATCAGAAAACCGCGATTGGATAAACATGCGTATACCAGGTTCCGCTTATCTCGGACACTACCTGTAGGAGTAGATTTTAAAACTTGTTAGTCTGCACAAATTCTTCCTAAAGCAATGTGCTGTTTAAAACTATCTTACCCACGCAGATAACACTGATCAGGAACACCGCACTTGTGATCAGGAAAATCCTTCTGATATTAATCCAATGGAATCCATTGGTTGTGGTTTGTGTGTCCAATATGTGTTAGCCATGTTTATATTGTGATAAACAAATTCAGAGTTTACATGAAAAAATGACAATTTTCAAAACCCTTTTCGCGCCATGTTTATTATGACACAGCCTTGAAATAGCTTTTGCACATTGCAAATTGAAGGTGTTTAAAACAAATCGATATTATTAAAATCATTTATTTTTAAGCTGAAAAGATGCATATCATTGAGGGGCTTTGAATGTTTTCATATTATGTTAATGTATTTCAACAATCAAATTTTATTCGCATGGATTTCGGCTCAAACGCGATCAATTTTATTAGAAAAAATAATAAGACAGAACAATAATTCTCAAATAACTCGCAATTATTATTATGACTTCATATGCATTATTACATTGACGAATCAAAAACAGATGCATATCAATAAGCTGTAATTTTGATAATTTTGTTGCGCCTCACATCTTAAAGTTCTAGAAATGGTTTTAATTAGTAGTCTTAACAGAGTTCTGTAGATGGGCTTTTTCAGTCTTAAGTAAGTTTTATTATAGCCTTATTAGGTCATACAAGACATTCAAATGACAAATAAAGACTTAATGGAGTAACTGTAACAACAACTATGATGAGATTAAAAATGTTCCTTGGACAAGCTCGTGGTTCAGCCTTCTCCTCCACACTCCATGCTCGAACAGACCGCCAAAGATGACGTTGCTCAAACACGCACAGAGCGTTTGCATTCTCCGCTCGGATGGTCCAAGACTCATGTCTATACAGGACTACCGGGCGAATCAATGTGCAATATATCTTACATTTTGCGCGGTCTCGAAGTCTTCTGGCTCTCAGGAGATGGTGAAGCTCATATTATGCACGTTTGAGTCGGATGTACGCCTCACACACCTGCGCTGTTGTCCTATCGACGATGTCGATGCCACCCGCGAAACCAAGAAATCATAGAGACCGGTAAGGGATCGTGCCACGGATGTCGTTGTCTAGCCCCACGCTTCGAATAACACTTTCCAGGGCGATATTGAAGAGCAGACAGGAGAGTCCATCACCTTTGCTCAGACCCCTGTGAGATTCGAACGATTCCAATGTCAAGTTCGATAGTCTCACCTTGCACTGTACCCCGTTCATGGTGGCCTCTAACAACCGGAACAACTTCTCAGGGAAGTGATACCGCTGCGTGATGTTCCGGTCTATGGTGTCGTAGGTTGCTTTGAAATATATGAACAGGTGGTGCGTAGAGATCTGACGGTATCAGCACTTCTGGAGGATACTCCGTAGAGTGAAAATTTTGTCGGTGGTGTATTAGCTTCCAACAACCTCAGCTTGGTAGCTTCCTGCTCCCAGATTTTCACGATCAGCTGATGCCTTTCGACGGTAAGCCTCTCTATGTTGAAGAGATCGATAGGCCGGACTTATTGCTATTAAGCCGCTTGATAGTGCTGGCAATCTCATTCATGGATGGCGGGGGTATCTGGTAGTCTGTACCGTTGCTGTCTGTACTGCTATGCTGCTGCTGTGGTGGTTGCCTTGCCTTCTTCCATTAAGGTGCCTTTCGAAGAAGGACTTCCACCTTTTGCTAACCTTGCGCTCCGTCTACGTCTGTCAGGAGAATTCCTCGTGTCCTCCGCCTGGGAAAACTCTAACTCTAACGCTTTGTACCTCACGCTCAGCAATTCTCTTGATAACTAATGAGTTAGGAAAGAGTGAACGAGAATAACATGCGCTACGCCGCTCATCGCAATGAAACAAAAGAGTGATAATAATTGCACGAGAAATTGTCGCTCTCATCGCTCTCGTGCCATGCGCTACGTGCTCACTCGAAATACTGTGACGTCAGGCGGGCGATGTTAAAACGGCGCTACTTGACCTAGAAGAGCAAGGTTTCCTCAATCGTCTGACGTCTGACGTCTCTATTCTGAGGTTCTGACGGGTTTCATGCTGTAGCATGAGTGTGAACGCTGAAATATTCTCGCATAGTGTTCGTCTGCACTCTTCGTTGAAGAAGTATTTTGCTTTCTACGTTGTAAGCGGCCGATCTTCAGTTCAGATGCAGTACTGATGGCTCGTTCCACCATACGCGAGTGATCTGCGAAGGGCATCGCGGCAATGTTGTTGCCGGCCAGAAGCGCTTCCCCAAGCACTGTCGCGTACCCCTCCACCACATCATCTCACTTCAACCGGTCTAGGTTGAGCTTTGGGGTGGGCTAACTCCGTTGGTTGTTAACCACGGAGAGTTTCTGACGCAGCTTTACCATGACCAGGAGACCAGGCCTGAATCGACGTTTGCGCCTCTATAGGTTTTTATATAGCAGTTTTTTTTGTATGTGTGCTTGTACACTGAGCCATTATCAAACATGCTACTACACTTACCGTGTGAGTGCATGCACCCATACACATCTTGCCACCGTGAAACATACAGGTGAGATCTTCCTTCCGGTTTGATACGCGCCAACACTTTAACATCGGTTGCTCTCAGAACGAAAAAAAGACAACAATTTAATAGTCAGAAAAACATCATCATTAAAAGGTCATTTCAAAGATACTTTCTTGGGTGTGTGTGTTTTCGCTTTGCCATTTTCTGCTGTCATACCTTTTCCCCGCTCACCTTCATGGAGACGCCTGGTACCTTGTACCGGGTTGGTTGTGGGAGAAGGTTGGGGAGAGTTTTTTTTTGTATTCTTTAGCAGAACGTTATAAGTGGCACATCACAACGTCTCGCAAGTGACAACAACAAAAAAATGTGAGCTAGGGTATGGGAAAATGACAAAAAAACCTAACCTTCGCCCACATCCGCAATCCTTTTTGGCAGGCAAAAGGGATGAGTTGAAAAATCCTACCGTGTCGCATGTAGGACACCGACACACACACATGCTTTCACATGCCTCTAAGCTTCACGGTTGTCTGTTTCACACAAAAGGTACACGTTTACCGGGAGGTTTGCAACTTTTTTTTTTGTGACGCGGACTGCTTGCCATCTCTGCGTTGTGGCACGAAACCGGGTGGTGGTTATTTATTTTTCTCAAATGGCGGAGCAAACGGGTAATGGTGAAATAGGTGAAAAAGGAAAGAAAAAAAAAACAAAATCAGGAATCGCGATAGCACACACATTGTCCCGCAGATACAAGTACACGGGTACTCAAACGTTCTGGGAAGAAGAAAACAAAAATACACCGAGGGGTGAAAAAGAGTTTCCAACCAAGTCATAGACCGGAACAAGCTTTTTCGGTTGTCGTTGTTGCTGGTAGCTATTTTAGATTATATTTTTTTGCTGATGTATGTGTATCGGGATCTATTTTTTATGTACCTGCTTTGACCTGCCGGGTGTGGAGGTTGAAAAGCGAGTGTATTTTTTACCCTATCCCGTTTCCTCACTACCCATACCAAGCTAGTGGCCTTCCAGATACGCAGACACGGCGACAAGGTGGCGTGTTTGTGTCGAAAAGCGCAATTTTCCGCATTGGCAGGAGTAAAAGCAGGCTTGAATATCATCACCAATGTCACAGTTTTCGCAGCACAAAAAAACATCCCGTTTATGTGCGTTTGTCTGGGTGAAACAGGAAGAAAACGAAAAGATAAACGACTATTGCGTTAAGACTACCGAGCAAGCTTTGAAGCGGGTCATGAAAGGAAAAAATGCTGTAAAAAACTGGCTAAAAAGGATCGAAAGCGTACCATTGTGTGGTGGGTTACGGTTAACGAAAGTCACGAATTATCACGAAATATGTTTTTTCGCTGCGCTTTTTCTTGCGCTGTTTGCTGTTGTAACACTGGATATTGCAACATATTGTGCAGGAACAGAGAGTTTGAGGTGAAAAAACAGGTAGACAAACCTTCTTTCAGGGATTAGTAGGGCAAAGCCTTTTTACCCTTTGGGTCGTTTTCTTTCCTGTTATAATTGTTGATGCCTTCGAGATGTCACAATCAAAAACGCGAAAAAAGGCTTTGAAAGCAAGGAAGAAAGAGAGCGGGATACTCTTTAAAAAAACAACAACATTAACCACTACGGAATGGGTTTGGTTCTAAGTAAAAGGCCAAAAGATGGATCGAAAATCATAACCGATACGATACTAAGGATGTCCAAGCGACATGAAAAAAGGCGAACGCAATACAATCTCCCCGCTGTAGCTTTTAGTCTTTGAACCTTTCCTTTCCTGAAGTGTTTTTCTCGGGACTGGCAAAATAGCATGAAAAACAACAACAGAAAATTGCTTTGTTTTTTAACAATCGTGACGTGCAGCGAAGTAAAATGACCGTTCGCTTGGCGAAATTCCATCCGACACTGGAGACGAATGCGATCAGCATCAAAGCCTGTCATTCGGCTGATTCAAACGGAGTGGCATGACGACGTTCCACTGTTTGCTGTAGAGGCCAAACCCTACTGCCACCTATATAGTTTGATCCGGGAAGGAGCATGCTGGAAGGGGTATCAACATTCTTCGTTGTTCCACTTTTAGCAGCAGATCATCTTGCCACACTCGAGAGGGAGCGGACGAGAGGGAGAATGTGTTTAACTTCACCCACTTGACAATGCTTTCGGGGTTGGCACTGCTCTTCGCTCCCCCACTATTTTGTACGACTTATTCCGACTTATTCGTTACGGCTTTCATAACCCTTGGTCTGAGGAGAATAGTATTTTAAAGTATGTGTAAGTGTGTATGTGTAAAGAATTTGAAGGTTTAAACGAATCTTTCATTCTCTCACGATCCCTCCTTCTGCCCGCTAATATTTCAATTGTGTGACACACGAATGCACATAATTTTTTTTCCGGTGGGAGGAACTTATGCTCGAATTGCACTCTACCGGGAAACGAAGAGTGTTCTTGGTTGCCCAGTGTTCGTTGGAGACACATATAGTCCCCCTGGACCAGAAAGGGATCGGGATAACTTGTATGTGAATTCTCCCGCTTGACCGAAACTAATTTATCTCTCTCTCTCTGTTGATACCCTTTGCTATCGCTTTTGGTTTCCAAATCTGCTACGCTGTGTTTGTGTATCTACAGGCGAGGGTCGTGTCCCTTTCCGGGTCATTGGCCAGGGGTAAGAACATATACTTTTCCATTCCACTAGATTGATAAAGAGCTACACACGCACGCAAAAACACACCAGTATGTGATATTGCGTTGGTTTGCTATGTTTTCGCTGTAGTTCGCTCGCCTTTTTCCATGGCGAGCAATTTCATTTTTATGCGTTGCTTGCAATTTCGAGGGACAATTTTTCGTCTTGGCTTAGGACCAGGGGGGTTTAGGCAGGAGAAGAGATCAATTGCCAAACGGACCGGGCAGACTGTATTGAAAGCATTGGAAGGGGAAGTCACACAAAAGGTGATAAGAGAGTGTGACAATTTTTGGTACCGATTTGGTTGTGCATGTGTATTTAAGCGGTTAGCGGTACAACGTATAAATGCTTCGGTTGTGGTGAAAACACACAATCCAACCCACTAACATGTAAATTTGGGGAGTTTAGCGACATAGCTTGGTTTTTTTAAATCAATTTCTGAGTCTGTTTGCATTGAAGGTTTACGCTACAAAAACGGTTGAATGTTTACGTCTAAGGCATATTGGACGAAAAAGCTCTCTCGAGCGACATGTTCCATTGCTGCTTTCTACGCTTTGTCCATTTCAGCAAACTTTAAAAACAAATGCTAAGCTTCTTACGAGTTATTTCAATAAAAAATATAATGAAAGAGAAAAAAAACAAACACACTTACACACACTCAGAGAAATGGAGTGTAGCATTAAGCTGCGATAACAAAAGGCTGACGGAAATACACATTTTCGCAGCATCGGTAGATTCGGCACTTTGTTTCTGCGTTAGGGATAGGTGAAAGGATTTAACGGCTACCGGAGAGAGAGAGAGAGAGAGAGAGAGAGAGAGAGAGAGAGAGAGAGAGAGAGAGAGAAAGAGAGAGCGTTGCCATCGGCGAGCAAAGCGGGCAGGAAAATAAGAGGTAATGAGCTGAGAAAGTGCTTACATGACTGTATTCTTTGACCCCGCCTGCCCTGGCATTGCTTCACTCTAGCGTTTTGGCTCATGCCGGAACACGCGGGTACCACGCCGGAAGTACCGTGACAGTCTGTGTGTCGATCGTTGGCATATATCCTTCGAAATGTTACATGCTACCGAATCTGTAACACTGTGAAACTGACGCTGGCACCGTATCACCTCACCTTACCCTACTTACGCTACTTTTATATTGTTTTTTTCTTCTTTTCTTTTTTTTTTGACGCAGTAGGCAGGACGTTGCATTAGGCGCTCCGCCATTATCTATCTTTCACTCGCTCCTTCCGCTCGTAGGTGTGTACCGCAGCAACCGGGTGGTACATTATTTTTCCATCAACTTTGTTTGCACGACACGCGCTTTTGTGTGGTATCATTTTACCCGGGAGGGTTTGGTTGTATGAGCCCGAAGAGTTGGGGAATGCATTAAAGGATGAACGCTGGGAAACGCGAGAGCGCTCCGGTAGCACATTGTTTGTGCTGCTCTCCGTACGGGCGTTTCTTGTCCGTCGGGACGGTATGGCACGTGCTCGGACCGGGAGCATTGGACGCGTAAGTTCCGGTATGGTGGGTAGGCACGGCATCGTGCCTGAATTCCCGGATATGCCCGGAAGCGGATAGAGGATGTGTCTTCAAGGCACATCCAGACACAGCAGCAGCGCAAAGTAACTTTTGACGATGGATGCCACACGGGACATGAGACTCACTTAAGCCACTTTAACGTAGTTTCGCGTCTCCTTCCCGGCAAGCATTTCATTCTCGTCTGGCTAAATGCTAAGCCAAGGTAAGGTATTGGAGCATTATGTTAGCCCCACTTGGCTTGCTGGCCGGCATTAATCAGTCCACGAGTGGAGGGCGGGATGGGACGAGATGGGTGAGATATCATGCATGAGAAATGCCACGCGAGACCAATCTCAGGTTGATTGCGTGTCTCAGGTTTTGGTTTTGGGTTCGGGATGTTTCGGCACTTTTACGATTTATGGGACGGCCCTGTCCGGCCTAGCAGCGTAGTAAAGTAATTGCTTGGAAGACGTTGTAGATCCGCACCGTTGCTCAGGAAGAGCTGACACCTACCTAAGCAATGTTAGCCAAGTTTGGACTGCGTGCAGGGGGGATAACGCTTCCAATCGGGACCATGTTAGAGGAAGTTTATGATAAAGCAGCTTTGCTGCAGCAGGAACTCCGCGCTCATACCTCGGTTCTCGGAGAAAAGTTATATTGCACTGCGACTGTGAGTGTGTGTGTGTGTTTGTGTGTAAGTATGAGTCCAAAGAGGTGGTAATTGGATCGCTCGCGTGCATGGGATGCGATACCGGGAACTGCTTTGTCGCTCTCTCTTTGTGTCCTCCTTTTACATTTCTTTCTCCTCCTCCGTAAGCACTTGAAGCTTCAAGGTATGAGTTACCTCGGCAGTGAGAACTTCGCACGAAATGTGAAAGCAATTTACTGTAAGAAGATGTCGAAGTTTTCCATACCGGCAGGTCCTTAAAATAATGCCCAATGAAATAACGGCACGAGTTGCACCAACTTGAACTGTGCCGTGTGGAGTTGGAACAGGAATTAAATTTTTAGCACAGCAGTTACGAATGTGTGTGTGTACAATTCCGGTGGGAGTCGGTAGAGTGCGAGAGATGCTAAATACTTGAATGCCGTTTTGCGTGCTGCAAGAAGTTTTAAGAATCGTTCACATCAAGAGCACAACTTTGCAGTTGGGGCTGGTCGTTGCGCCCGTTCCGTTGGAAAGTTGTTTATTGTTCCGACTGGGTGGGCTGTGTGCTCTTTATTAACACATTACGGAGCTGCCGAAAGGGAGGGTAAGGTAAAGTTTCAATTGATGAGCTCATACTTAAAAGTGTACACAAGAAGCCTCGGCAAAGCAGTTGCGGTGCCTGCCCGCAGTGAAGTATATTGTACATTACAGATGTGCTGAGTCCCCAGCACGGCAGGAGAACATTTACCGGGCGAGGATTTCGGCGCATTGTACCAAAGCAATGACTCCAGAATGGTCTGCCGCACTGTCCAACGATTCCAACGAAACACAGGCGTCAGCAGAGAATAATTCCTCAAGTAGCGAAACGTTCGCGAAACTCGGGCTGCGGTTTTTGGCAGTGTCCGGGTACCGCGGTATGGCAGTGAGTTTATCCATAAATAAGCATATCTATATATCACGCTTTCCGGCCGGGGTGTTTTTTTTTTTTGGGCGAGGTGTGCAAAGGGAAACCGACACATCGGCTACTACGTGTACCGTGTTGAGGTTTTTCGGATAGAAACCCGCTCCGGTCTGTATTATTCCGGACTCGCACAAACCTCCGGGCAGCAGGTGACAGTTGGCGTGGCGGGTAAGGTGAAAGCAGAATTAGGGGGGGGGGGGGGGGGTGTTTGTTGGAAGATTTAGAGACTCCTGTCAAGGAGTCCTTCAGCTGCAGGCTCTGGCTACCGGAAAGTTTTGCCCCATCCTGCTGGCCTTGGACATAATGCCCGCACGGTGAAAGGCGTGAAAGCGTGAAGCTTCTTCGGCTCCCGGGGTAGCCGAGGATTGCTCATTAAACATTAATTTTAATCACACCCGACGTTTAGCGTTGAACGCGCACAAGGTGGAACAGCATGGTTTCCCGTACTCGTACCCGGGCGGATTCGTAACGGCTAGGACTATTCTGCTGAAACGCTCGTGCGGTTTTGTCGACCTAGCATGGGTAAGCATGATACGTTAATGAGTTTGAAATTTAATACTTCCTCACTTCCGGGCCGCAAACACAAAGGCGAGTTTGCGTGCGGGATGGAACCGCCGATGCCACCATCCATTACAATACAGATTCTTCTACTTCTTCGCACGATTTGCGCGGGACCGGTTCTTTTAAAATTGTTTCATTAGCGGCAACTAATCGATCGGTAACGGGGAAGGTGAAACTTTCCCATCAATCGATACGTGATTAGGGGATACCGCTCCACCCCGGGAAGCTTGGGCAGCTCATTATGTGCCCTCCCTTTTCGGTCGGGTTCGTCGCTTATCGCCGGGACGCGCTTTTCCGCGGGACGACCCATACCGCCGGAGCGGTCGGGCGACAAATCGAATTTACCAGCCAAGATGCTTCCGAAAAAGCTATTTATCATCTGCGCACTCTCTTCGCACTTTTCCCTCCACGGACGCTGTGCCGGGAAGTAATTTCGCACGAATCCGCGCAGGAGGTGGTGCAAATTGGTTGGAATGGTTGGTTGGATTGAAGTTTGGGAGGTGGATTGACTTTGACACCTTCGACATTTTGCGGGTAACGAGTTTCTTTACCTTTCGATACTAAGCAGAGTCTGTACAGGGCAAAACCGGGCAAGGCAGTGGAGGTTCCGACGCCCAAAGTTAGGCAATCGGAATTACAAAGTAAGCATGACTAGCAGACAATTGAAATGAATTTTATACGAGCGGAAAAGTAAGTGCTCGGCAGGCGGCCAACCGTGTCCTAAGCAAGAACCTTTCTTCCATCACAATCACTCCGCGTCTTCTTCCGTGTGCTGCAGTGTTAAAAGCATTTAAGTTTTGGTCCTGCGAACCGGATTCCAGCTGGGAGTGGTTGCGCAATTACACGATCACACTCGCATCACACACTCGCATCACACTCGCATACATATACAGATAATGACTGACGTACAATTGCCGTTAGCAAGGTTAGGAAACTTTTTCTCTTGTGTGTGTCTGTGTGTTGCTTCCTTACACACAATCGGTATTGGGATTTATTGAAGCCTACGTACCTAATTGCACAACATGACAATTTATATTGTTTTTTTACAGTGGAACGTCGCTCAAAATAACGTCAATCATTGGAATAAGTAAGTGGTTTGAAATTACTGGTTCGAAGAATGAGTAAATATTAGTCTTGGACCAAATCAATAAAACTTAAGGATGAAAAAGAAGTATTTGGCAAAGCAAGCTGATCAGCTGGAACTAGCTACTTACATGTAAACGAATAATTTCATCAGTTACAGTCTCAAACGTACATCGCTAACACAGAAAAGCAAACAAGGACAAGGGCACATTTAAAGATAAACAATCATCCTCTTTAGGCTCCCTGGAGGATACATGTGAGCACGTAGCACGATCTTTTCCCAAAAAAATTGTGGTTGTGTACAGTGTGAGCCTGAAAAAACGACACAGTAGAACAGAAAAGAGTAGAAAAGAAAAGAAAAAAAAAGAAAACAAAAAACAAAACAAAAAGCTACAAACCAAATTGGAGGGAAGTTTCGTTTCCGTTACATGCTTTCCAATTGGGAAGCAAAGTTTGATTCGCCAAGGTACTTCCCGTGTGTTACAGGAGGGCAAAGGGATTAGGGCACCGGGGTAAAATTGTTAGAAGTTGCCAGTCTGTTTCATTCTTTCGCTTTCCTTGTCCTCTTTGTTAGTCCTCGCTTGCTCTTTCCATTGCCGTGATGAGTGGCGAACGTTGACGAGCAGTTTCATGATGAGGACGTTGATGATGATGAAGGCGTTGCGCGTTGGAGGGCAATGTTGCCAGCACACTTTCGCACTTTAAATTTATGTTAAAACGAATGAAGCCAACACGGGGCTGCTTCACTTCGGTGCTACCAACAGGCTACCCCTTCCCACTACCTCCTTTACACCATATAGACTGTAAAGGAACGCCACACACCGCAGGCAAGGCACACTTGATGAATTAATTACGAACGAGTAATCTCGCTGTTAGAGTAGGCGCGCTCAGCATCGTGAAGCAGCGGCGATTGAGCTTGCGGGTTTGTACATGCGCTGCGGGTGCGGCGGAGAGTCGTTGGTCGCGAGTAAAAAAAAAAACAAAAATTAAGCGAAAACAACCGACACCCTGCTCCGCCGCCTTTCGGCCGCATAAAGTGGGAAAAGGTTATTGCAAGGGAGCGTCCCTTTTTAATTAGCGCTAACAGCTACGGTAATAGTGTTTTATGCTGGAAACTGTTTCAACTCTCTCCCTCTCTCGCTCTCTCTCTCTTTCTCTCTCTCTCTCTCTCTCTCTCTCTCTCTCTTTATTGCTTTCCTTCTCATTCTCTCTTTCTTTCTCTCGGAGGTAAACGGGTCGGGTTCGGATGAAAAATTCTTGTAGATTCTTTGAATGGAGTAAATGGGAGCATATAAAACCAAATTGGTTTGCGTAGGTTAGAGCTTTGCGGGCGGTAGTGGTTAAGGTTTCTTGCCAACTCCCTCCCTCTCACCTCATCCCTTGTCCGCTGTAAACGCTCGCCTAAGGTCTGTTCTCCCAGGCTAAGGTCACGAGGAGGGCGTGAACCTCTTATCGGCATACTGCTGGAAATAATCCTTTTATCTTGCAGCGACTGGTGGTTGGAAGCGGGTTAACGCTTTAATATACAAGGACGCTCCTTTCGCACAACTGTTCCCGAGCATTTTGCGGCTGCTCTACTTTTTCATCAATTAGCCCAAATGTATGCACAGCCCGCATCTTTACGGCAGTGTCGGAGATGGTGCAACCTAAGGATACCCCAGAACACACTCAGATGGCTGCTGGGCGGCTACCTTTTACACCCCATTCACACATGCTTTCAGGCCGCTCGGTTTCTTCGGCCTTGTAAAGGACGAATGTCTGCAAGGAATGCGTTCTTCGTCTTTTCGTTTTTTTTGGGTATTCATGATCCCATTGCCGCATATCGCTACCACGACCTTACTACCGCAGGACTATTACGACTCATTAATACTGGCGGTATTATAATCGCATCAAAAGCACATCAACCATTTATCCCAACTCATTCGCCTCCGTCGAGCGCCCATTTCATTTCACGTTTGCTTTGGGAGCGCGCTTGCTGCCACACGGCGTGTTTACAGATAGTGAGTGTATGTGCCTTTTTTTCTGCCAAGCTGTGCTCCGCCTTCGTGGAGTGATGTAACCAACATTCCCCCCCCCCCTCCCCCACACACCATGCGGTGTGTGTTTTTGTATGGAAGTGTGAATGTGCAGACTTTTAATGATGCTTCAGGATCTCAAGACGGCGCAGCACCCTTTGCGTTGATCCTAAAAAGGTGGCACAGATGCACGATTGCGAGGAACCCGAGAGTACTTGCACGCATACACACAAATACACAGACAAACACATGTATGCCATCCATCGTGAAAGCTCGTTAGCGTTTTGAGGCTGCCTCTAAACCGATATTAAATGGTTACGGTGAAGCTGCGCCGCATAGCAGCACCACTTGACATAATGTAGGTGTATTTTCCTGGTTCTGCTGCTGCTTAGTAGCTAATGCATTAGATGAAGCTATGCTAGGTGGCACTAAGTGCGTAGCGTTTAGATAACGGTTAGCTGAAGAAAATAATGGTTTAGGGCGAGAAAAAGGGGCTCGATCTTTATTTAATGGCTTACCGGAAGCTTAACAAAGTGTATCCAATCGTTGGAGGGTGGTTTTATGACGCCACGCAAAGTACTGCTCTGGACGTTGGTCAGTAGAGTATAACCACTCTTTTACTGAGCTCAATGAACTTCAATCAAAATAGGAAAGTGGTCAGTGGAAGCCAAATTTATGAGATACAAAAAAAAACTACATTTAATTTTCATACGGCAACGTAACGACTCATTCTCTAGATTCAAGTCAATCGTATACTCTTTACCAGCGGTCTCCAACATGTGGTCCGAGGCGTGGACAAGCGTGGTCCGCGAAAGATTTGATTTAAAGAAAAGCTTATTATAATGCAACTGGTTAATTTTTTCCCCACAATAAAAAAATAATTTTCAATAGACAAGTGTACAATAATATTAAACATATTTTTGATGAAAAACTTTGAGCTTAGTGTACTAAATATATGCACTTAATATATATGGCACGCGGCAATTGTATTTTTAAACACATGTGGTCCGTGATCCTAAGAAGGTTGGAGAGCACTGCACTATACTGACTAGCTTGAACAGCATTTTTTCAATTAAATTTACTCACTCTTCGACTCAATTGTGAATCAGCTTACACTTACTCTACATTTGTTTTTAACCATTTATCTCCTTTGGGTAAGCAGAGCAAAGCGCTTGTGATCCCTCATACTGCCCATAGGAACATATACATCTTGATATTTCTGCGGTTGAAAATCTCTTAATGCAGGGCACTTCTGCAGCGCCAACATTAGTGTGACTGCGGAAGGTCGTTACACATGTTAACTTCCCACTGTCCGAACGGTGAGATGGGAAAGGAGTGCAACGGTGTACAACGAAGCAACGGATTTACATACTATTGTGTATTAACTGTGAACGTCTCGAAACGACTATTTTTCATTTGGTTTTTTTTTATGGAGATTTTTTTTTTTATGAAGATGTAAAATAAAGTAGAAAAATGTAGCAGATTATTTTCAATTAGCCATATACCTTTGAAAAAAAATAATAGTTTTGTGCCAACTAACAAGATAAATACGCAAAGATAATGACAAAAACAGGCCAAGACTAACTACGTTGGTTTATTCAATACAGAATAGTAAATTTTGTCTTGATATTGTTTCATTTTGATTATCCATATTTTTGAGCTGGTATTGATTGTGAACAGCATTTACGTACGTTAAAAATAGTGAATTTTTACTTTTGATGCTGCCTATGGAACTTAGGAAATTAATAAAGATCGGTTCGTCCAGTCCAGACTGGGACAAATTTTCATTTTACAGTCGGGGAGTGCGGCTGCGGCCCATACAAGTCCTTCGTAACCGTTACTCCCGTCGTGCCAACATCCATAGAAATCCTCATTCACTATGGCGATCAAAATCAGAATCATAAGCCCACCTGTTTTTTATCTAATCATATTGATCTTGGTAGGCTGACTCATGGAAAGCTTGGGATCGTTGGTAACAGCCCATCAAAAGTAGCAAGTGTTTGTGCTGACATCGGATTTCGTCTATTTTCTAATCGTTTTGCAGAAAGTAAAATGTATTAAGCTGCAACTATACCTAAAGATTTTTCATGCAAATTATGAAAGAGTTATGGGGTTAATTTCCTTGGCGTTAATGAGTCTGAGTACGTCAATAATTGCATAAACTTTGATCAGTTTCGGTTGTATACCCGCGGCTGTGACTCTGGATCCGATAAAATCTGCAGAATGTTGGCCTATTTGGCATTTAGCCGCGTTTATGACGATTCTGTTGCAAGCGTTCAAAAACTTCACAGGTGCCTTTTATGCAGTTCTATGTTCTCTGTTCTTCGCATCAGCTGCGTGAGCGGTTGACGGGGCTGCGTTTACATCGGTTGCGGTAGAGAGTACACCTCGATCTTCTCGTCTAAAAAAAACACGGTTCGTTCGGGTTGTCAGCATTCTGTTTTTCACACTAGCGAGCATGAGAACCGTGTCTGAAATGAAACCAGTAGATCCAGCCACGTTTGTTTCTAGCGGGCGTTCCATCCCATCTGCTGCAAGCTCGAGAACGTGTATTAGTAAAACGGTTCCGCCTGGGAGGTTACCTGTTAGTGCTTCATCTAAGCGTTGCGTAAGGGTTTCGATAAGTTGTTCCAGCGAATATATCGTAGCTCCTTCTCCTCGATGTTGAATAAAGGAAATCTGCTCGCGGGGTGCCTCCAGAATCTTGTCAGCAACTTTTGCCTGGTCGTCCAGTGTTGCGGTTGGCATGGCAGTGATGATGGCACGAGTTGTGTTGGGCAGGGCTCGCATCCATAAGTTGATCAGAACGTTGTCGGTACAACCTGCTCCTAA
>AXCO02006422.1:0-16536 GCA_000473525.2 Anopheles melas | reverse complement strand
TAAAGCTCCCAGTACTCTTCCATAACATATTCGTTGGTGTTACGTTACGTATGGCCTGAGATTAACAGACTGATTCGATTCCATATGTATTGTTAGCATACAGGTAACTAGTTAAATTCACATTGAATCTTTCATTTGTTGTGTATTTCGATGTTACTTGCTCATATTACGTGCATTATATACGGTGAACATATTAAATCTATATTTTTGTATTTTTATGACTTTTATGGTAAGTAAAACTTGGCATTCATTTTATTTTGGGTTTAAATTGTTAGTGCAATGCGATTTTATCTCGTAATATTTATTTATTTATTTATTAAAATAAATAGACCAATTCAAGTAATTATCTATAAATTGATCTGAACTTTGTCGTGCATGAGGCTAATATCATATGGAAAAACTATCAATTTATTTAAAAAAAAATTAAATTCAGGTTCCCAAAACAAGGTTCCCTTTAAGCCCCCATATCCTTTCGTAATGCAAAAGAAAAAAACACACTAACACCGACGGCACACTATCTTTCTGCCATAATCTAACACCCGACACAACCCACAACCCTTTTCGCACCCTCATCGAGTGTACATGGAGATGCTTCGGGTGAAAATTAAGCAGAGTGCAGAGGCAAACCAGTTAGCGATTAAAAAAGTAATAGGTTCAACGGGTTAGTGTGTGTGTGTGTTTTTTTTCTATGTTGTTTGCCCCACTACTTGCCAGTGGGTCAAACCGTGACGGCGGGGGTTTGGCTATAAAATGAAGTGCTGATGAGCATTTCGTCGCTACGTAGTGAAGTCATTAGTGTGATGGATGAGCAAGACACACACTGACAAGGGGGTGTGTTTGGGTTGATATTATTTTTTTTAATTTTATTTTTTACTTTCTATTACTGCTGTACGAGTTGTGCTGCATCTGTGAAAGGTGCATCTCGATGAAAAATGGGTAAAAGAGAAGAGACAAAAACAGCGAGAGAGAGAGAGAGAGAGAGAGAGAGAGAGAGAGAGAGAGAGAGAGAGAGTGAGAGGTGGTACGGTTCGTGCAACCACTACAAAACAGATCAAGTAATGGATAATTAAGCGGTTTGCTAGTTAGCGGGTCGTTAAATGTGTAGCCCTTCAGTTTGGTTGCGTATTAAATTTTAAACACAAGCTCCTGCGTCTTTTCAGAGGCTAGCTTTGCAATTTTGCTTTGCTGTGACAATGAATGTTTACAAAATAAGTATAAATAAAATAAAAACATTGTGAATGTTCAATCTAAATTCAATCTGTAACACTCAATCCTGACACATAAGGTTTACAATGTACCTTAGTTCATATTGCGCACAATTCATCGCCCATATTGTACCCCTATTTCAACAATGGTAAAAACATGCATGCATCATCCGTACATTGTAAAAACAACAGCTGCAACATTAAACGACACTTCCGTTTTGCGTTCGATACCAACCAGTGCCATTAGTTGTTCCCCGGAAACGAGGCACTCCATTTACAGTGGAAAACTCCGTTCGAAGTGCACTCGCTCCCAATTCCCTGCGGGAAATGAGACTTTGTCACACTTGGGCGGTTTGGTGCCCCGTAGCGCCCCGCAAATGTGACTAAAAGCCCCATCAACCGAATAGTAATCGCGTGTAAATAAATAATGTTGCATACATAAATGGAAAATACATAATGGAAAGGTCCAGCTTCAGGATTTAATAAAGCGCATTCTCGCACCGCAGTGTAAATGCAATGGATTTTTACACATTAAATCCGACTAGCCAGTCTTCGCATGCTCTTACTTTGACCCGCTAATTCTCGCGCTAATAAATAAGAGCTTTTAATAAAGGCACCGGCACCAAAGACCACCAGAGAGGGTAAATACTTTCTGGTCAGTGGTGAGTTTAATTATTTGTTCGCTTGTTGATTTTATTACATTCTGGCAGTTGTGTTTAAGCTGGGAGGTACGCCACATAATTCAAGTGGCATTAGAAACAAACATTCAACCCCCCCCCCCCCTTCACCATCGTTGCGATGTCGTTGTTGTACATAATGCATAGCTCGAGGTGGGTTAAAATTAAATCCAGTTTAGATGTTATTAAATTCTCAAGCACATTAACCCGACCAGTGCAACATGCAACACACATTTATTGCACTTTTCCCTGCAACAACAGCAACCATCCACGCCCGTGGTGTCAATTGTTGGCAATCGTTAGCGCATTATTTAATTGCTGCGAATGAGTGTCACTTCCCTTCCCTTATGAAGAGGGGAAAAAGGAGTGTAATCGCGAGCATAAATAAATTATTTCAAACGATTCCCGCGGATTACGTGAGCGGGCAGCGCGAAAAAGGGGCTTCAATTTGCATAAGCATAATTTGTTGGTGTTGCTGCACCTACAGTGGCCGTCCCTGGCAGTCGGTTTTTGTCGTTGTGTCTCAACAAAAAACACTCAGAAATTGTACTCATTAAAGCATGCTCTCTCTTTCTCTCTCTCGATTTGTTTCGTGTCGTTGGTCGCTGGCACTTGTGGTGGGATGTGATATGTTCAAACCATTACTTTAGTGTTGTTCCACGTTGCAGTGGTGCAGCCGTTTGAGCATTTGTGTGGCCAGCTAATGTATGGGTAGATGTTTGTTTGCTTCTTGCAGCTTTCGAATCTGGAGGCGGTAAAATGGGTGGTCAAAAAAAAATAGGGAACTTCAACGAAAGTAGCAGCAACAAAGTTGTGTGCTGTTTTGTTTTTTCTTCACGTTATTTGCAGTCTGCTGCCGCAGTTGCTGCATTGCACTTTCCGCAAAGGACGTTCCGAATTACTACGGACGTTGGCAGAAGGTGCATTTACGTGTGTATGTATGTGTGTTTGTTCAGTAACCTCACGTTGTGCGAAAGCTCCTCGCAAGGCATTTGGTCGGTGGTTTGCTTGTTTGTTAGACTTTTTTTCCTTTCGCTTGTACGTATTTCAATTAACCAAGATTATGTTCTGGGTTTGGTTAGCTTCACCACTGAACTCATCCTGCAGGCAGTAGCGGCCAAGAACTGTGCACCAATTAAAACCAATCTCGTGTTCAGTGTCAAGACACTGGTGCGGCTGAAACGTTTGTTGATTTCTTTTCATAGGTAAACGTGTTTTTTCTTCCTTTCTTTGGTTTAAAACGAGAAAATTCATCTCAAACTGCGGCTTTGAACAGCAAGCTTTAACTTGTTTTTTCCACTGTCGTAAGCTGCTAAATCTTTTTTCCACTCATCCTTCAGTGTATGTATCCTAAGCTGGCATATTTATTGACATCGCCGCTGAACGTTGCAAACCGCCGTGTGAAGAAATAACAAAACGCCACGTGAACAAAACCTTTAGCCGCGATAATTTCATTTCATCACCCTTGTAAACAGCTCCGACCGCTCCCTGACCCTAAACCCCACTTGTACCTTACAAGCGATTGCAAGCAAAATTATTTCCCTCGGAGCAAAATAAAATGGAAAAAACGGCTAGCCTAGCTATAAATCTATTGCTTTTAAGCCAAAAAAGAACATGGGTAATTGCTTTCAAAAAAAAAAAGGTACCAAAGAGCTGCCCGTTGGTCTTGAATGGACAAGAGCATGGAACAGATATTCTGCCTTCTTCAATGTATCTTGGGGGCAAGAACACTGTTATGCACCCGGCTACACATCACTTCAATAGAGAAGTGGTTTCATTTTTCACTCGAAACTGGGGGGGGGGGAGCTTTCTTGGCAGCTAGACACAAATAGAAAAGAAAGTATTTGTTACAAATTTAATTTGCACTCTCTTTTTGTTGAACGGGAACGGAAATGAAATTAATTTTAATTGATCGGTTTTAAATGGAGGTTTTCGATCAGTTTAAGATCATTACTCATCATAGTAGATGGATCCTAAATATTCTTGGATCAATCCTAGGGATTATTTGGTTTCAATTTATTGTGGGATGATCTCAAAGTTACTTTACAAATTTATTCTGAGCGTTATTTCTAAAAGAAACTTTATATAGTTTTGGCGTAAACAAACCAAAACCATCATCGAAAACATCTAATTCATGTACAACATAAAAAATGGGTTCTCAAAATTATAAGCTATATAACAAGCCAATCGAATACGCTCACTCTAGAGCTATAGACCATTTACGTTCTAATTCCAATACGTAAAATGATACAAAATGTCTCCAAGTACATCTTTCGCCCATCTTGTACATCCTTCAGCACAACGACCTCTCCCGTTGCTTCGTTTTATTTACATCCTTACGAAAACAGTGACTCCCAAATAGCTCATCAAAATAAGCAAACACCAGTGACGTTATTGGCAGCGATGAAAGGCTCGCACAAAAAACACACAAACAACCGACTGTGAGCCAAACGGCAACTGCCAAACGATCTCGCGAGCAAACCAAACAAGTGGTGCATTAAAGGCATCTCCACCTTCTGCGGGCTGAGCGAGGAGCGGACACTTTTTTTTTGTAGGAAAATTTTCCACTAGATTAGCTGCGAGATTGCCAAAAGCCGACAAAAGCGCTCCAACCCTGGGTGGCTTCCTTCCAAATCGGCAAGATATTGTTTTTTTTTTTTGCTCCCATTTTCCCTGTACCTTCCAATCTGCAAAGGAGTAGCTAGTTTCACAGAGCGCTTTTTTCCACCACCGAGCAGCAGGAGTAGTTCTAGTTTGAATTGAATTTACCCCACAGTCGCTGGAACGCTTCATCGATGGAGCTTTCCACTCACTTAACATTGCCAAACGCTTCGAAATAATAATCCGTTCGCTTCTTCAGCGACTCCGGCGGGCGTCCAAGACAGTTACATTTATCTCCGTCTCATTTCGGGGCTGGGATGATTTTCAGTCGATTATCGATTTTTGATTTTACGATTATTTTTATTACGACCGCTAGGCAAAGGCTCACAGGGCGAACAGGGAACGGTGGTTGTTCGCATTGCTGTGATTTTTTTTTTTGCTGTCCTCATACTATCTTTTATACCTTCATTCCCCGGGTTCTTTTCCCCGTTTTCGATCGATCCGCCGTGAGCCGTGTGCTTTGGGGTGGATCAATTTTGCATCAAATAATCCCATCCTCCCCGCACGGCACCGACCAGAAACGCTACCTGGGTGAAAAAGTTTTTCACCTTTTATTACTTACCGGGCGCCTGCCTGCAAGTGTGCGTTTGTGTATGAGAGGATGGTTAAGGGGGTTGAACGAGAGATGGTACGGTGCTATGTACTGAGGTGTGTCGTGCTTTGATGTTCGCTTTTATGCGCTTCCTTGTAGCTTTGTCTATGCGTAGGAAGGCGAAAAGATGTTAAAAATGGAAAGATTTAGGTAAAGGCAAGGTCTATGTGAGTTTTATACTATTTTTTCAGTTTTTGAAAGATAGCTTGACGAAACGAATCTTCACTTGATTAATATTATAAAATCACAAAATAATAAAATAAATAAAAAAAACTAGTTTTGACACTTCAAAAAAGACGAAATATATTATAAAAAGAGTGAAAATACGACTTGAAAGACTTCCATCCTTTAAAATTATTTAATTTAATAAGCGATTTCTCTGTAAATACAATTTTTTTAAGATTCCCAAACAACTTTACCTTCACCTTGCTCTTTGACCGACACTTTAATGTGGACGATTTTAAATAGAACATAATGATATTTTTTCAGAATTATTCTATCAACATTAGAGACACACCAAAGCTTGTTAAACGTTAACAATGAAAAGCTCATTTATTACTTTATATTATTTATTGAAATGTACAACCTTTGAAGAAAAAACCTACAACCAGTTGGCCTGCGCCATAACACCGCAACCTTGTACAACAAACTTCAGTTATTCTACAAAAGTTGCAAAAAAGCATTTTCTCGATTGCCTTCTGTTTGAGAAACTTTCATTTTTCCGTTTTTAAATTGTGCTGTTAGAAAAAGTTCTATCGTGCAATAAACCACAAACATGCTTCAGCTCCCACGTGTTTCGAAATAACACAAGAAGTTGATGGATTATAATGGATGCGCATAGATGTTACGCTATCTACACACAAATCAAGTTGATGTGTTTAAAACAATGTATGCCGTGGTAAGTTCAATTTTTCCCCCACACTAACATACCACGAGCTTGAGGCTTAATTCATTTCAATCACACAACAACCCTCCGCCGCACGGCCACTACGAACGTAAGAAGCTACAACGATCAATGTAAATACAATTTCCCATAGCACCGGCTGGACCCCTTTCACTTCACTTTCACAGCTTTTATCTCCGGGCTGGATTAATTTAAAACTCTTCAATCCTTTCCTCTGCACCGCTATACCATCTGCACCACATCACCACCAACCTTCAACCATTCGTTTCACGTAAATGAGAGTTTCCTCCTGGGAGAATTAGGCACATACCCTTTCCCCATAACGCTCGCCCCTTGATGGCTTCAAATGGAGCCCAAAACCCCCGTCCAAACAGTGCCAGTGCCCCGGCACTGACCATTAACTTTCGGTTTTCTGTTGGAGAGAGTTGAACCCCACAAATTCCAAAACCATCCTGGGAAATCTTCTGTATTATCAGCACCATATTGTATACTGCCCCTTAAAAAGCAGTCCCCTCTAAAACACATACACACACTGCCGTTAATCCATAAATGCCGTTGATGGTAGTGGTTGGAAAATCAAATCGAACCAAAAACGAGGCCCAAACTGTGCATGGAATTGTCACTTTCCACGACCCAGGAAGTTGTCTCTGGACAGTCTCGCCGGACTTCACACCAAGAGCCGCAGATCTCGAACACAAACACAAACACACACACATACACCGGACCAGATGTTGACTATTGAAGTTTTCACTTCTCTCTTCTCTCGAGGCTCAAATCAAATTATTCACTTCCATTCCTTCCATTCCATTCCGGCACACTGGATTGAAGCCGGAAACCTGGCCATTCAATTCGGGACCGGGTCTGGGACCGGCATTTGCTTTACTTCTTCCCAGCGCTCTGTTACTAGTTGTTGTATCCGGGACCTTTAGCTTTCGGTGCCTTGGAACAAGCAGCACTCAAACGCGCGAGAATCCAACAGAAGGCCCCCGCGAACAGCAAAAAATCAGCCGGATATCCGTTTATCGATCGTGGCCGGGCCTCACTGCAGTCCTCTTTTCACAAAACTTCACATTCGCACTAAACACTGTCCCCTTTTGTGGATGAAAAGAACGGAACCAAACGCCGAACGATGCCGCTACATCATCTTTTGCACAACGGCGAGTCGGTCTCGTCCTACGAGATTTGGGTTTCAGCTTTGGTTTCGTTCGTGTTCGCTCTACTCCAGTCGCCCATCCAGCCGCGTCACGTCGCACCCAAAGCCAATCAAACGGGTACGGGTTATTTTAGGGACCAAACTGATTAGAATACGATATTTAGGGGCTCCGAGGATGGTTCACGAGATTTTAACCGGTCCCGGGGTTTTTCATTCCAACCGTTTTATTTTTCTCGTCCGCTACTGCCGCCCGATTCCGATCCTTTCTTCTGATGAAACCCTGGTCAAGGTTGAAGTGGCTTCAACCTGCACCAGGCACAACCTCGCAGACCTGTCTTTCCGCTACGCTACTCCGTTTGGGGTGTTTCTCTTCGAACCTTGGATTATATGAACTACTAACCCCCCCCCCCCCAAAAAAAAACCCGTCTCAAGAGGTTGGTAACTCTTGCTCATTCAGGTAAGTGAAATAATGGAGACAGAGAGGAAAAAAGGGACACATTTTATAAATAGCTACCAAGAGGGATCCTTTTTTTTCCGGTGCTTTAGCTGGCTCGCATGCAATGTTCACTACCGTTCCCCAGGACGACCCCTGTCTGTCTCTTTTGTGAACGATAACTGGTAGTGATTTTGCACTTCCGATTCCAGTTATTGGGATATAGTTAATCCGCAAATATTCAATGAACTATCTCAGGGGTGGGGCTGGAACCGATACTTAATGCCGGCTGATACTTAATTTCCGGTGGGAGGGTTAAGCCTATCCTAAGCTCAAGCTGCGGTAAACACGGATTCAACTTCCAGCCACCCCGGTCACAAACCGCTCACAATCATCCTTTTAAAACTATAATTTAATATCCATCGAGAAGGGACAAGAGAGAAAAAGAAGAGAGAGAGAGAGTGTGTGTGAGAGAGGGATAGAGAAACATCCGATAAACAATCTGCCGCTTAACATAATTTAATACTGCCGCTTTTGCAACGTTGATTCGGCCTAAACCGGTGTACATAATTACGTACGCGGAGATAGAGCGTGTTGTATGTACAACTGGCCTTTGATGGTTAGAGGGTAGCATTTCGCATGGCCGCAGTATTTACATTCGATTATGGATGGGAAAATTGCAAACGATGGCGAATATTGTGGAAAACTGCTGCTGTTTGCATACAATAATATAACTCTTGCGCAATAGGCTGGTTGGCTTGGTGGAAGCGTATCCGCTCGAGGGGACACATTTTGCAAAGCGCACAAGCTCACGGACGGGTAACTTTAAACAGCGTGGCATCGGAATATCTCATACCGATCGCATCGATTATCTCGTGCAAATTTGAATTCGTCCTATATCATAACATTCCAAATGCTCGACGAATAGATACTACTGACATTTCTTATGTATGCAAAACAGATAAAAATAAGATACTTTATTTTTTGTATTGATTACATCCCTGAAATGAAATTGCGTAAATAGCACACTTGATTACAATAAGCGACGGTCTATAATTGCAATTAGGATTTGTCATTTAACAACATGCATTGAAATTCTAAAAATCAAACTAAACATATGAAATAGAAAGAATGAAACAACAAATTTGTACGCTGATTCACGGTCCATAGATTACTACAGCTAAGTAGTCCAAAGTTTCATACAAAGTCCTCAACAACCATATGTGCCTATCTACCAATCTCCATAGCAATTGTTTTTTTTTTAGTTAGAAGAGGTCCAGGCATAGGTCTTGAATCGGAATAAAGTTGGAATGAAGTCCGGGGATGTAGTGGCTGTTAGTTGATGACTATGACCAATGTAACTTACCAGGTGAAAGGGGGTTGAAAAACTCTCAGCGTTTTTTGCTACCATCAAAGGTCTGCGCCATTGGGACGGGCAAGCCCGTCATCCTAACCGGGCGCTAGAGATGGCCATCCGTGACTCGAGGATGGAGACTAAGTCAACCCAGATCCTGTCATACGCTTATGATATAGACATAATCGGTTTGCGGCTCTTCTGTGTAGCAGAAGCCTACCAAGGGATCAAGCAGGCGGCAGAGATCCTCGGAATGCAGATAAACGAGGCACCAAAGATCAAACTGATGCTGGCAACATCAGCGGCCCTACCAACACCAAGTCCCAACTTACGTAGACATGACGTACATACAGTTGAATGCACCTTTGAAGTCGTCTAAGAATTCATCTCTCTAAAGGGTCAAGGGTCAGCAACGATAATAGCAATGAAGCTGAGTTGCGCAAGGATGTTTTCTGTCAACCGGTCATTCTACGATCTGAGAAAGCAGTACACCTCAAAGAACCTGTCGCGACGGACGAACCTGGGACTATATAGTACCTATATAGTACCGGTACTTACATACGCCCCTGAGACATGGACACTGTCCAAATCTGACGAAACCCTCTTAGCCGCGTTCGAGAGGAAGATGCTCAGAAGTATTCTTGGCCCCGTATGTGTGGAAGGACAATGGAGGAGCCGTTTCTACGACGAGCTATACGAGATGTATGGCGACATCACTGTCGTGCTTCGTATCAAGCTTGCTAGGCTCCAGTGACCTGGTCTGTTATTCGCATCGAAACGGACGACTCGCTCCTTGAAGTCTTTTTAGGCCGTCAAGGCCGTCAGTCACAATTCCTGATTTAATAATGTGTTCACGACCTGTACTCAAATCCTAAAAGGGTTCCCAAAATCTAAACGGGGTCAGTTCCTGATCGGGATGAATTCGGGATCAGTTACATTAGCAACTTGGGTTCGAGTTCAGATCCAAGACGGGTATGGGTTGAGGATCAGTTCCACAACCAGTTATGATTCAAAATCAGTTTCTCTTGATATTTCTCTTGACTATTCCGCAGACCTGTAACCGAGCCTTATTCATAATCTAATCAAATGCGAAAAAATGATAATGATATCAGAATAATCAATTTAAACTATTAGCAACTTGATTTTATGTTACAAATCATTTGGTTTTGGAGTTACTAGTTACTGAAAACATTGTTTCATTATGTTTTTTTTTAAGACAACTTATAATCAAGATTATTATTTTCAAGAATGTAGATTGACAATATTCAATCCGTAATTTTACAACTATCATTGTGTCGAAACGGAAAGACTTGAGTCTGCTGACTTCAAGCAATCAACCACCATCAACACAAGGCCCATTTCGTATATCCTTTCGCATATTGCACCACCAAGATGGCCAATTACTTGCCTTGCCTGCACGAGCATGATAACTTTATGTATGTATTCCTTCCGTCTCAAATATCCATCATATCATCTACTCAAAGCAAAGCAATGAACAATGAGAGCCTGCGCCTCCCACAGCACAGCCCAGCGCAAATAAATATGTGACCGAGAACGAAAGAAATCGGTACGCTGTTTGTTCACCCGAAGCGGAAAAAAGCAAGAAACAACCAAAGCGGAAACGTTTGTCCCGTACGTCGTTTCCGTTGGTACCCTTTTCCCTACCCCGCCGAGTTCTATCAAACCCCATCGCAAACTGTAAACGTTCAATGATGCGTAAAGAAATATGCGCACAATTTTATGCATCCTAAAGCATATTTTTCTTGTCTATCCACTCTCTCCCGTCCCAGACGGTCCCCGACGTTCTCGCAGCGAGTCAAATATCAAAATTCACTTCACTCCCTTCACGGGTAGCGATCCAGAGCGAAGAGAAAGGAGGGGGGGGGGTGGTGGGATGGTGTGGTACAGAGCATTTGGCAGGATCGAAGAAATATATGCACTATCACAAAACGATCCCTCGCTGCTTGTTGTTTGGTTTGAAAATGCGGCCCCACACACAAAGGGGTTCAATGGAGGGAGCTGTGAGCGTGGGAAAAGCGTACGGCTAGCGAAGAGTTCTTGGATTGTTCTCCCTGGCGCCTCAGGTTGCCCCAAGATCCACCGAAATCGTCATCATTCTTTTCGGTTGGGTTGAATTTATGAATTTCAATCTCGAGAAACGAAGCGTTTTCCTTCGAATCCTAGATAAGGCCAGCCACTCCTTGGAGATGACAGGCTTTTTGTGTGAGTGTGTTAGCTACACACAAGCACACAAACACATGAGCTTTTGAGCGTTTGATACTGGATGGTACTATTCCCCGCCACTAGCTGTCCTAGCTGCCTGTCGAACATTCACACCCGTCCCCACTGTCCCTCCTGCATCCACCATTTCAACAAGGGCATCCTTTTACCTTTGCGATATTCTGCAAATCCTACCAGACGAGCGAAAGGGCGTTTGTTTGTCTGTGAGCTTACGCGCACCGTCCATGGTGGTGCGGAGTAGTTCGATCCTGCACAGGACGATAAAACGCACGATGATTTATGATGACGCCAACAGCATAACGGCATACTACTGCCGGAAGTGCTGCGAGTGTTTGTGTGCCCATATATCTGGTCTGTGAGTGATATGGAAGCGAATTCGAAGGCTAAAATCAGGAAGCTTCCACACCAACGTTCGTTACATGGACAGTCCACAGGCCGTGCTGTAGTAGTCGGCAGACCAATTTAGAAGGTAATCTCCCCCAATCGTATCGTGGCGATGGGCCTGGTCGTTCGGTTTCTTTAAGATCCACTCGGCCACACTCGGAAGGAAGTATGAGATGGGAAATTTATCAAAGTTCGATGAGAGCTATCCGGCGTCGGCTTCCAGGATGGAGGCAATCGCTCAAACCTGGGTAGTTGTAATTTGGTTGGTAGCTAGTTCAAAAATGCCTCTGAATTGCAAATTGGAAATTCAGAACGACCTAAGCTCACAGCTTTTGACACATAACGTAGAACAAATTACAACCCGAGAAGCTGCGGCGGAATCCCGATGTGTCTCCCCATTCCACTCACATTTCATTACGCGGTCGGCTGAACTTTGGTTTATTGGAATGACATTTCAATTAAAATGTTCCCGTTAGCATTAAAAACCGTCAACCCGCGTTCTGGACGATTTGGTTTTGTCAAATGGCAAAACAAAACAAAAGCTCAAACGATTAGCAAATGGGAATACGGTGTGGGTTGAAGAATGGAATTTAGGTATTTTCTTGGTTTGGAGGTTAACGATTGAAAATAATACGTTTTGAATTGGAGGCTACAATCTAAGCACTATTTCATTTAACGAACTAAAGTATCCATGTTACTTGACAGTACTTTAAAAACATTGCCAAAATAGCTGTAGCATTATGATACTAACAAAAAAGGATGTATTGTTTGATAAAAGACAGTCACTCTATATCATATTTTACACAAATGAAATATACATGAGTCACTTTGACCTTTATGCATGAGTACGAGTATTAGTGTATGTCAGGAGCACAATCAGCTAACAAAGAGGGGTCGTTTAAGGATCAATTAAAACAAACAATTATATCGTTAATGAAGTCGCAGTTCTTTTAGAATAACTCGTTTTAACATATGTCTACGAGTAAAATGCATTATTCTTCTTCTTGACGGGCATGTTATTAAATCAAACAAGTTGACGACAGTACCACGGAACCGGACAAATACCTTCATTTATGGGAAATTTTATATAAAACTTCATGATTTTAGTTAGCTATAGTTAGGATTCTTTGGTTGGTGTAACATCGCAGTATTCTGATGCTAAAATACGTTGGTATTTAGTGTATATTAAATAAAAAGTGTACATTAAAGCCTTTATAAACATTGTTGACATTCCAGTCAAAATTTACTTAAAACCTGTGCCATTTTCGAACCATATGAACTCTTCAATACTGCACAAGAGGTTCCAGCGACGGTTCATTCTATTGTTTGCTTTATTTTTCATTACAACATAATGCTTTAATGCCGCCATTATTTCAAAACCAACAGCCAACATTTAAAAGGACTCACACGAAGCATGCCGCTTTCTTCATAATCTAGGCGTTATTCGTTCCATTTTGCAAGCAATTCAAAACTCGCCAAAACTCGTAGACGATCTGTTTCGCCTCACAACGAACATTAAATAGCCCACCAAAAAGCTTCCGCCCGTCACGTGAGCCGAACGGCTAGAACAGATGGTAGCACTTCGTTTGCTGATATCCTTCCTCGACGCTGTTTCTTTTCCCCTTTTTTTTGGCACCAATTGCGTGCAGAAGCAACAAAAGGCCTGGCTGCGTGAAAAGAGTCGTAATAATTTATGTGCCATTTGTAAAAATGTACTGCTCGAACACACTGCCGAGCAGAGAGCTTTTACGGCACAGTAACTGTGGGCTGTTTTTAAATTCTTTCATTACTTCCCCCCGCCCCCCCCCCCTCCCGCCTTGCCATTTCAAAGCTTTACGATGGGAACGGAACCTTTCGTTGTGCAAAAGCGGATGTCTTTCATTGCAACAGATACTGAAGAATTAAAATAATCCCAACGCTTCTTCAACGGGGTCCAACGTATCCCAAAAAAGGCTCCCTGGTTGAAAACAAGACTCATTCTTCTTTAATCCTATTTTTATGATTCACTCTTAAATAGGCCACTTAAATTTATCCTAAAGTTTTTTTTTATCTTTTTGTTGCGCCCTTTTACTTTCCAACCAACTGAAACACAGTCGTTGAACTTGATTCGGCTCAGTTGCTTCACTAACCATTGACAGTGTAACAGAAGAAGAAGGAGAAGAAAAAACACAATCGTTCCCCTCCGACTCGCACCGCTCATGGCTTAATTCGGTGCAAATATTAAGTTAAATATAAATAACCACTACAGCTATCATTATTCAAAGCCTTACACTGCTCCACTCACGATCCTCAACCTCCCTTCCCGCGCCTGAACACGATCATTTAAAAGATTTATGACATTCTGCTCCGTTCCATCCAGTGCGCGGGCATAAGCGCAAGCAACAACAACAAAAAAGACGCGATAAGATGACGAAATGAAAACCGTGGCTTAAAGTTTCGTCAAAACAGGGAGCGAGAGGCAGCGCAAAAAAAGTTTCTGCTTCGAAAATCAAAAACTTCCTTCCGCGCGTTTGCTTCTCTTCCGAAGAAAAGTACCCACAAATGATGGCAAAGTTTGGATGTGTTCATTCCCGTTCGCTTCTCAAACGTTGCTGTACAAACTGAGAGGTTTTTTTTCTATTATTTCTTCCCAAAGCTGTGATGTAACGTGCCCAATCTGTGCATTGTCGCGCGCGCGCACACACACACGGCGATTTTGTCTTTACGTTGTCTGCCTTGCCGTACTGATCCTGAAGGCGAACAGAACTTCCCGTCTTCCCATAGCATCCGTCCGACCACGTTACAGGGTACAATCACGCGATGAACCAAAGAACGGTGTGAAGCGGTGTGGGCAGCAAGAGCGGAAATAACCGTTTGAAGCAAAATAAGCAACGAGGACAAAACCGCTAGCGCCAACAAAAACGGGCATCGAGAAAGAAAAAAAAAACAACAACCCCACGATCGCTTCCAACTCGTCAAAAGTTTGTTGATTGGAGCATAAAAGTTCGTCCCGGGGCTGACTGGTGTGTGCACCGGGAAGTAATATCCCTCCGTTTGCTAGCCAATACAGTAATGGTAGCGGGCATGATTCCCAACCGGAACCGTTCCGAGCCGCCACCAAAAGGCGTCGAGTCATCGAGGTGAGCTGACTCGAGTGGCCCGATGAGAGCCAAACAACCATGCGTCTCCACTGCTCCTTTTTCTTCGCTGTTCTGCACAAGAAACAACAACCACGTGGTAATCTTGCGGCTTTGGGAACAGAGGAGACGGAAGAACGAAAGAGCCAAACAAGAAGGGAACATAGGAAAGCAACCTAAGCTAAGCCACCGACCGTAAATCCTGCCCGAAAACAAGCGAGACAGAGAGAGAGAGAGAGAGAGAGAGAGGGAGAGAAATCCTTGAGCGACACCATGCACCGTGCTGTCAGCGGACAATCGCGTTGCTTATTTAATTTGCCAAGTTTTTTTTTTTTGTGCACTGTGTCTGGGTATTGGAAGCTCCCGCTTCCTGGAAGCTTGGAAATGAGCAAACTTGCGCTCGGTTTGCCGCATGTGGTGCACTCTTACGTACGCTCGCAAAAAACGCTTGCCATCGTTGCCGCGGTCCTGATGATGAGGCTTTCGTCTTGTGTGCACTTTCCATTTGGCGGCAATGAATTAATCAAAATTAATTTGCTCTATTTATTTTCCCACTATGGAACGCGTGCGTGGGACCGGTAGGAAAATTCAAATGAAGAAGTTGCAGGATAAGCTACTGGATGGTGGACAAACATTCCGCATTTCACCACTCCCAGCCACATTTTGCCTTGAGAGAAGGTTGGTAAAAACAGAAACTTTTATCTATTCGAAGGACATTCAGAGAAAGATGACGTAATGAAGAAGACTCGTAGTTTGCTGTCGGAAGTCATCGCACGCGGTTTATAAAGATTTTCTAGTTAAAGTAAAATATTTTTTTCTTCTAAAGATAATTCCTTCAAAACATTCAATTTAGCTTCAACCAAGCTGTTTCCACTGCTGCAGCCTCGTTTATCTTGCTTCGTAAAACAAACTTTGAACAAACTGACAGTAGCAGTACTGCATGAGCAAGTTCGAACACTTTCTGCCCAAAGCAATTGTTTCCTTTTTTTTCCGCCGATGCAACGTGACAATCGAATGACTGCGCGACGTTCCACCTCTTTTTGTATCGTGCTGTTTTGATTTTCCCTTACGGCTGCTCCAGCTCAAGAACCCTCTAGCACTAAACGCGTCGAATTGATTTCGAAACTACAAACAGCAACAAACTCGAGCTCGAGCTTGGACGGGAGGGTGCAAAGTTTTGACCCCCCATCCCCGGTTGCCGGGATTTTACCACCCTCTGATAACCGCTCGGGGCGCTCCAGTGCAGCTGCACAAAAGTTTTGATGAGTTTCACTTTACTTTTTAAACTGACAACGAAGGAGAAAGAAAGACGTGGTACGTGGAGGTTTTACTACTGCTGTCACTTGCAATAAATGGACGTGTTTGTCTTGGACGTTGTTGCTCGTTGTGAGGTTGTGCATGCCACTTTGTGGTTTACTTAATTATTTATCGCACTTTTGACGAACTAGTTCAACCTTTACTGAGCCAATTTGCAAGCCATTTCGAGTGATTGCGATCAATACCGCTTTTGAAACGCGAGAACACGTGTGCTTAGGATACTGTTTTGCAAACGAGCTAACGCAAGCTGAATGTGCTTCTTTGATGCTGATCAAACATTTATGTACAAATCGGTTTAATTGTTCCGTAATTCAATTCATCCACTGATTTGAGTCATGGAGCAATCATGAAGCTCTTGTATACAGTAAACAATATCGAGTCTTGATTAGTGCGTTATTTTGCTCTAACTACTCTTTTGCTGAATCTTTGCAACAGATTACGTATCAAACCAATAATAGAAGAATATATAGATAGATAGAATATCTACCTATGGACAAAT
>AXCO02006421.1:0-17534 GCA_000473525.2 Anopheles melas | reverse complement strand
ATCTAATCTAATGAAACAACAGAATTGAACACGCTAAATTACACTTTAAACTTTTTACAAGTACTCACAATACTTCTTTTTCCTACATCTTTCCCTAAAACAACCTAATATACAATTGTTCCTAGAATAATTAAAAACTTCAAATCCTCAAATTCATCTTGTGTTGATTATTACAACAAGCTTGAATAATTGGGACTAGAACGACGTCCGATCATGTAGGAGTCTAGTCACCTATCAAATAGACTAACGTCTCTCAGCGCAGATGACACGCTAACAACGAACAAATACTACATCTAGTGCTCTCACCACTCAGATCACATTTATCTACATGAAAAAGCTAAACTATTCCTCATGCACGCAGTGACTTCATCGCTTTAATAATGGATATCTTACTTTACATTTCTCTACTCGAGCAAATTCCAACAGGTGGCCTTCGTGAGCTACTACACCCTACCAACGCAAATGATTTTAATGGAAAGCTGAACAACCAGTGATCGTTGAACGAGCGACAATTCCACGAAACAGAATAACGGAAGCAATTGCTCCATCACTCATGTGCTTGCTTTCAAGTAGCTTGTACTAGCGAAACGATTATTCACACAGCACACAAAAAACACGCGAACCATAATGTAACACAAATGTAACCGAGCACACTCTTGAGGAGCATGGGACGCAATATTAGTTGTGACATGATTTAGTAACAGTGCATGAATGGTGGTGCAATACACGCACAGAGTTAAATCTTTACGATTTTAGAACAAAACTGAAATAAAATCAACCAGCTTGGTAAAGCTGCAGATTCGATGGAATTGAGGTTTTATTATTTTTATGACGGATGACGGAATTAGCGCAAGTGATTGGAATGCATGATGTATAATAATCGGTGGGCGCGCGCGCATGATCGAGTGGAGGGCAAAATGGGCAGGAGTAAGACCAACATCACACACACACAGGAAATTTGGAATGCGAACCGCGACCGGATTAGTGTGATGGGTGAAGACGAACGCGGATCACGGATTCCAAACACTTACGATACGCTTCGGCAATCACTTCGGCATTACAATCACACATATACACGTATAGGCAGATTCAAAAAATAATGTAAAGCATCTCGTTTGAAAAATTAAGTACAATACTGAATTTAATATGATCACAATTCTGCTTCTGCTTCGAACTATCACCCAAATTACTTCAATTAATTACAGTTTATGATGAAAAGATCGCCACAAGATCACGTGTTAATGTTTAATCACGCATTAGAATACATTCGGCTACGCAAGGTATCTCCATTGCCGCGTATCCTATGTGATTCTATCGCACAATTAAAGCCCTACAGAAACACCCATCATCTCGACGATCATCCACCGGATAATCGGCTCACTTTCATTCCGATTACGTGAGTAAACTTCGAAAACCCCTTCCACGTGCGCATCAAACCGTATCGTGTCGAAATGAAGTGTAAAAGTGGTGCAGCAGAGTTAACTGTGTCCAGTGCTCCGGCAGACTTCTGTCTCGGAGATATCGCATATCGATCGTGGGATTATATTACACGTACGCGAAGCAGATGATGCGGTGCCACAAGTGCGGTGTACAATAATAATGATTCTGGGGGTGGTGGTATTTAATTTAGCTCTAAAAGAGGCGATCTTCGGCGATCACACAACCCCCCATACAGAGTGAGTGATAAAAATGCATACCAATGATGGTGAGAGCGCTCGGGAAGGGTGTACTACTGTGATGAAGCTGTGTTTAATATAGGCGCGCGCGCGGATCCATTTACGCGGACCAGGAACAAACGAAACGAAAAAGCGTTAATAGCGGGGCGAGAATGCTTTACATTATATTTTATGTGATCGACCAGCCTCTCCCAGCGGACAGCAGCCGGCAAAGGCATCTCAGAGAGACGTCACACAACGTGTCTTAATATTTGAGCGATTTCGTGCTCTGCATTCGAAATCGAACGAAGGCATGTCAAAATCGGAACATCCTGCTCCAAACTCTACCGAACTTCTTTGCCGACTACTGACCGACGTTTGTGGCTACAAATGAGTCTATATGTGTGTGGCGATGATCGAAGTGATGCTGAGAGCTGCGCGGACCAGGAGCATTATTAATGCGTGTCGTGGCCGAGCGATCCTGCCTTCAAATTACCTGTGATGACCAGTCGTCCCTTGGTGGCGGATAGGCGCGTTTCACCGGTCAGCCGGTGCTTGGTGCGGCACTGGTAGCTCTTGTAGCCGTCTTCGGGTCCCACTTCGCGGATGTGCAGCTCACCGGAGGGTAGCACCATGTATTTACCGTCTACACAAGGCGACAGCACGATCGCAGGCATTTGAGTAGATGATGATGACGGGGAAGATAAGAGAAGAAATTCGTTAGAAACTATACGCGCTACCAAAGAAGTAGGGTGTAACCCACAAACATGCATATCTTAGGTTCACACTCCAACATGCAACGATAGCCATTACTGGTCGGTGTCATACTGCGCGAGCTGGGGTCTGATGAAAAGCGAGCGTTTAGACATTTAAGTCCGTTTTGTAGCGATATTTATCTAGCTCTAGGCCTGTCCCCTTTTTACAACTTCCAGGGCATATTCAGATTTCGTTTTCCAAGAATATTAACCTGTAGAGCCAACAAACTTGCCACGAAACTGAGAGGCAAGTTCCTGTCACCGGGATCGTTAGCCCGGTGTTCTAATAAAGATAAGATGGCGTGGGGAAGATAATTTATGCTACAAAACGAGAGCTACCGCCTTCCAGCACACCTCCTGCTTCGTGTTAAAGGCATGAACCAGCATTGCGTGATGACTGTTCACACCCACCAACACACGATTGAAGGGTTGTGCTGCTATGCGGGTGGAACTGTTGCATCTCCATGTTAAGTCTGCCGGCATGATGACACCGACCAGTACGCGGCCGCCGCCATGTTGCTGTGGAATCTACTTGCCTACCCCGAACCCTTCTTTTCGTCACAACGATCGCGAGCACGTAGGGCAAATCGTGTGCCAGAGAGTCTTTTCCGTCTCAGGCGTTTCCGCATTTCCGAAAACAAAGACTCAGAGAAAAAAGAATTACAGACGACACACACACACACATATTACAAAACACGCAACAGAAACGAGGAATGCGCATCGACAACTCTATTAGTTTGGTGCACGATGCAGGGGTTTACGACTCGTTTTTTAGTATCTAATGCACTTTCGATTGGAAGTGAAATTAAATCGGATTAAAAAAAATTGATTTTATATTGCTCACTTCTACCTTAAATTGAATGATGTTTATAAAAAAGAAAAGAAACCCATATAGCTATTTAAAATATTCATTAAGAAAGGAAAAACAATTGCAGCTGAAAATCTCCTAATGAACTTCCAATGAAGCCTAATATACAAGGTTTTTCAAGTCAGTTTCGAATGTAAACATTGTTAATCACCACGCGCAAAATGTTATTCCACATCGATCTGACATTTCATTATCATCATAATAATTTTTAACTTCATCAGAATGATTTTCAACACTTCAACCGGCTGCTGCCATAGTTTTTTTCACCGGGGTTTGAAGCCGGATCGCATCACCCGTTGATAGTCGAGGTGTTGAAAATCATGCTGAAGAAAGTAAAAATTATTATGGTGAAATTGAAATGTCCATTGAAATAGATCCATGTGGAATAGCGTTTAGCACACGGTGAATAACAATGTTTACATTACGAACTGACTTGGAAACCCCTGTAAGACGGCAGATGCATAAAACGCTAACAAAAGCGTAGCTACTAACAGTGATGCTTATAGTTTAATTTTGCTTTTAACATTTCATTGAAAAAGTTCTAAAAATGCTAAAACTACTGTTTTAGAATAATTTGAAAATAATATGATTTATTCTGAGTTCCCTTAAAATGTATTCTCTGTCCTAAAATTTATATTTAAATTAAGCTCATTATGATCATTGATCCTAAATTCATACTGACCGAATCTGTTTTTAATATTATTAAAATTTATTTTATTGGTTTGAAATTCAAAGACCAATTTCAAAACAGGACTATCAACATTATTTGTTGAAGAATGTACTCATAATTATTGGTTATATTAAAATAAAATCAAAATGAAATGAATTAAATGAACTGATTCTGAAAACAAGCAGTAAAACCCTGCAATTCATCATGCCGCTAAACGTCCGCCGCCGCCCACTATGGGACACTATGTGGTTGGGAGGGGTGGTCAGGCGATTCGTGTTGATTCAAGCCGCTTAACCGACATAAAACTCTAACATCGCGTGAGTAAACATTAGCATCACATTATGGCTGGAATTTGTCGTAACCATTGCCGCCACCACCACCGCAAACGAACCAGCAAAGAGTGCAAAGAGCAATCAAGCATCGTTTGGTGCCTCTTCCGCACCGAAAGAGAGGAGCGTTTTGTTTCTGTTGCGTGCCGTATGTAAATGAGTCGCCGGCTGAGTTCGATCCAATCGAAACGCAGATCGTCTGAGAGGGAAACATCATCGATGAGTTGTTCTTCTTCGCTGTCGATGCAGTTCGAACGTTCTTGTTAGAAATTCTTGCAGTTATTTTCATCTTTTCGTTTGCTTTTTTACTTTTGTGTTATTAGAATGACAATAGGAAAGCGCAATGCATTATTCTTAGAACACATTTTATTGAGAGAATAAAGATATGTCAAGCCTATCTGAGTCTATCACCAATATAATGAATATCTTGTTTTCCGCAAACAAAACATTCTTAATTGATACCACAGCTCTAACTGCATTGTAAATGGAACAGAACAACCCAATGATTGACTCATACCTATTTCGATACGAACATTATTTCCGCTTCATAGTGCCACAAAGCCCATGAAATCGTTTCGTAAATTCTCCCGATTGCTGCTCCGCATCGACACACTATTGCCCTACTAACTCCGATGGAAACAAATAGTGCTGCTATTGCTTTCTTCGTCCCAAAATAGATCACGATGGGTCCATTCGTCAGTGTATTGTGTTACCAGCACCAGCATGCGCGCTTCCTGTAACACCGTGCGGTTAAAAATAACGCAACATAAATGCATCCGCAAACGGCATCCCACTCGTGATCAATTTGCAAGATCGGCTCTATTTCTTATCCATCTAATTATCTACCTTGGTTGTGTGGATCGATTGAAATTCATTATTTTTCCCTAGCGAAATCGAAAAACGAAATGTTAATTTAAATCAAATTGTAGAGAAAATGAGGAAAAATATTCAAGAATTTTAACCTTTGTTATGCGCTATTAAATCTAATTCAATGCTCTTTCAAGTTTCTAAACGCCATTGAAAAATGGCGCGTAAAATTGCCGTAACTCACCACCATATCGTTTCGTTGTCGCCACCGTTTGACAGTAGAATATGCGAATTTATTTATTTCTCTTTAGTTTACCCCTCATCCCCCTCCCACACATACACACACACACACTACGACAAAATACCAAACGCGTTTACTGATACAAACCCCACGGTTCATTGAACCAAGCAGCGGCCGGTTGTAACGACGCCGGTATGGCAGGAAAATCCGCGTGGCCAGGCGCCCACCAAAAAGCACGTGCTTTTTACGAGAAAGCGTGGCGTAACCGTAACCGACCCCAGTGCAAACCCCGTCCTGTTCGTCTCTTTTTGGCCCCTAACGAACGTCAACCTTCAGACCGATTGCTGAGCATGTGCCGAACCCGACCTGTCCGATAGTGTGCGATTCACACCAACCAACGCATAACACCAACCATACGGCTGTCCAGGACTTTCCACCTTCCCACGTGCCACGGTCTCCCATTCAACATGGGTGTTAGTGAGCGTTCACACTAAATACTAGTGGGCACACACACAGCCCATTTACAACCTGTTGCGCGCTGCACCGAAGCCAACGTGTGTTTTGCTTTGCACCGTCCGTGTGAGTGCTCCACCAGCAGTAGCAGCAGCACCATGGCAACGCGATACAAAAAAAAAAGCGTGGTGAGTGCCCTAGTGACAACACACCGCGGGGCCTCCCAACCTTGCCTTCCTTTTTCTCCACTCCCGGCCGACAGCAAAACAGAGCAGAAATAGTGTGCCTGCTCCCGAAATCGATTCCTTCTGTGCTGCTATAGCAACAACACATCGTGGCCCCGCAGGCACATGCGCAGTACGCGGGCAAAGGTTTTTGGGCGCGAAAACCGTTTCCCAAGGACCTCCCTCACTAGCAAACGTGGATTGCCTCTTTTGCTCACCCTTCTCGAGTCAGCGAAAAAAAAACTAGGACACACCACTATGTCGTTGTCATGAATGGAGTTGCGATTGGTACAACAAAAAACAGGGTGCGTATTGTGCGTGTAGTGGTGGTAGAGTAGAAAATATGTTGCAAAGGGCTCTTCCCACATTTATTGCAGAAGGCAAAAAGATTAATTAAATTAAATGAAAAGAAACAATTTTAATTAATTTAATTGGCAAAATAAATTTATGTATGATTTTACAGAAGTAAAATAAACTAAAAAGCAAATTAAAAATATATGTTCTATATTCATTCAAAAATATTAAAATAATTTTAGTTTACTTTTTTTTTTAATTTGGACTAGATAAATATTTATTTTTTTAAATATTTTATCATTTGTTTGAAGGATTTAAAAGACTAATATCGCTATTTTTTTAAACAAATCTAATCTTACACGGGGTTTGCAAGAATGTTCACCAGATTCAGACATATTTGTTACGATATTTATACACATTGTTGCAATATTATTGCGTTCAAAATATTCAATATAATAAAATAAAATAAAATAAAACTGTCAAAAATCGTTCTGAAAAACAGTACATAGTCATCTTCTTTATGTTTTAAAGGAAACATGAATTCATTTCTATTCATTTTTAACTTTTCGTTCATTACTATTATTTCAAGTGATTTAAAAAAGCTTCTCTGTATAATCCTTTAAGCAAACGGTGCAACATCCCAAAATATTTTTAAAATAAATCTAACGCAACGCATTATTCTTCTCATTTGAATCTTTCAAACAAATGATTCAAAATGACGAAAAAAAAAAGGAAATCAAACCCAACCGCCACATGAACAAACACGAATATTCAAATCGCACGACGGTTACAAATTGCAACAGACTCTAACGGTCAATTGCAAAGGCAAGGGTCGTAAAAATTTTAAGCTACGCTTCGGCTACGACACACAGCAAACGAACACCCTAGCGCCGGGCTACGACACACACACACACAAAAATGCTCATTTTTGCCAGAAACGTACACGCTTGCTTGGCGTCGTGATGATTGGCAGCAAAAAAAAGACAAACTCAAAACAACACAAAATTATCATTTCATTCTCATCTTTCGCTGCACCCTCTTGTTTGCCTCGGGCACGCATGCTAAACGCGGTGACATATAGTGAGTCAGCTTAAATTCACAAAAAAAACACCACGACCCACTCACACATGTGTGGACCAAATGTTTGTCCAACCAATGCTTTCTAACGAGAGCATTTCGGGCGGGACTGAAAATCAAGTTGTTTCGCGAAGTTGGACGGCATTTTGGCAAAGTAGTTCTGCCGCTCCATGCACCATGCACACCAAACACCCAAATGGTTTGAAGAAAATAGTCGTGCGTTTTTCTTTTTTCTACTTTAAATTTATCTCGCTGCAACTCCACCAACTGGACCGCTTTCTTGAGCCGTTGTTTGGTGCCGTTGGTGGGTAGAGGATATATGTTTACATCAACCATCGCCACCACAGCTGCCACGATTGGATAGATTGAATAAACGAGGCCGGCAGTGGGAAGATCGCGCTTTTTTCTCTCTGTCTCGTTGATCACCCAGCACGAACGGACAGACCCCATACGAATTCAAGATCACCTTCGATCTTACAAGCTGCAAAGCAGGCACGAAGCTTTCTTCACAATACTATGCTGCCACACGACAACGACGACGACGACGACGATTATGGTGGTAAAGGGGGAAGCAAAACTGTAGCATCACGAATTAAGCCACACAAAAACATACGGGTGTGTATGTATGAAGCTTTTTTAGAGTTTAAATTTTCATTACAAACACCTGCCGTAACCGCAATCAACGATGGAAGCTAAAAAGTGAATCATAAAAAAAAAATAAAAATAAAATATCAAAACCATCTGTTCGTTGTTTTTCGTTTTTGTGGAAACGCTTTAGGTTTGTTTACGTTATTTTCGTTTCCTTCTCATTCGCAAGTGTTTGCTTGGAACGCGGAGAAGAAGTGCTAAATTTAATGAATTTCAAATCGATCGACAACGCTTACGAACTATCTTACAAACTACCGGGAAGGAGGATAGCAAGGAAAAGGTAGGCCGTGAGACCCATGGAGTGTTGGAAAAGGAAGTGGAACTGGGATGAAAAAAAACAGTGCCAATCATCGAAATAATTCAAACAAAGCAAAAGTAAATCAACAAATAAAATAATAAACGAAAAACTAAATTGAAAGCATCCTGAACACGCCATTTTAGGAAGTGTGATGAACAACATCTCAACAACAACATGACAACAAATTGACTTTACTCGTAAGATAATCATGACACCATTATTAAACCGAACAAAAATGAAAACAGAACATCAAAAACGCCAGACAAACGCGAACTGGATGGAGGGAAAATACGCAACAGCAACTAAGAAAAATGCAATTATTCATTTAAAAAAAAATTACCAAACGCTTCATCTTTCTTGAAACTAGTGCCATCGGTTGCGGTCCATTCAATGATCTCGACATGATCGGCCACAAACGACGGTATTTGGCACTTGAACAGGGCTGTATTGCCGCGGATTACAAACACATCGTACACCTGGGCCTCATAGTATTGATTCACAACTGTAGAGCAGGGGAAAGGCGAATGAAATCGAAGAAAAATCAGCCATGAATCATGAAAAAACAAGATATTTAGATGAAATCAATCAACAATGAATCATGATGTTGAACAGAACCTATATCACATCAAGCGCTGGTCTGTAGCAACGCTCTCATGGTGCCGTGGCAATGTCGTCAGCCTAACACACCAAAGATCACGAGTTCAAATCTAATCTATGACAACACACCATCAATTAACTTGTACTAGTAGTAGTGTGAAATAATTCAATCCAAAACCAGCTTATAATTGGATGAAAAACAATCATAACCATATTATATCACACAAGATCTAGAAAACCTTCCTAAGATCATTAATATGAAGCACAATGAAGTAGACAAAAAAAAATAGAATATTTGAGACAATTATCTAATACCAGAACAACTGTAAACCAATGCAGAATCGAGATAATAGGGGGGACATTTAGAGAGGAAGGATTTTGTATCACACAAGCAAGTTACTCTACTCTTAAAATATTGTAAAAATATTCCTTATCCTATCTCCTCGTACCGGTGGAATCATCCATTTCAATATCCGTGCCATCGTCGGCCAACCAGCCGGTAACGCTAATAAAGTCCGACACGAACGACGGTATCAGACACTTCAGGATGCCTGCATTGCCATTCAGCACGTACTCATCGATCACGCGAGTATTGTAGAACTGATGGATCACTGAACACAAGAAACAAAATACCAGAAATACAAGAACAAGCAATTTGAGATAAATAAAAACGCTTCTTGTAACCTGTTCTTAAATTGAAAATAAAATCAAAACATTCAAATGTTCATGACCTCACAGTAATGTTCAAATTCCTCCAAACGCAAATACTAAAGACGATGAAGGGAAAGCATCGGGGACATATAAGGGGGAATCGCAATGGAGGAAGATAGCAACGATCCTGGAGCTCGAAATTACCAAAACCACCATCCGTGACGGGAAGATACTCTTCACCCTCATCCGTCAACCAGGCGTCCACGAACACAAAGTCGGAAATGTAGGACGGGATCAAACACTTCAGGATGGCAGCGTTGCCGTTCAGCACAAACTCATCCGTCAGTCGCGTCTGGTAGTACTGGTGGACCACTGCAGGATCAAGAACATACATTTAAACCCCGTCATAGGCACGTAACGCAACATTGAGGCTAACGAAATTAATGATAATCTTATTCTACCAAACCTACATCAACTGAACGTTGGTTAAATCGAAGGAACAGATTGTAATTTGCAATTATATAGCAATCGGTTTCATAAAAATGTTGCTAACACTGGGGGACTTTGTCGAGAATGTAGGGGGATAGGATGGAGAGGAAATATCAGTCGAACGCTCTATGAACCACGGTGTCAAAGCAAGACCAACCGTTCGTCGATTCATCCGCATCGATCATTACGGTCTGATCGTCAATGTCCCAGGACTCGATGGTAATGAAATCCTGCAGAAAGGACGGTACCAGACACTTCAGGATGGCCGCATTGCCGTTCAGCACGAACTCATCGTTCACCCGGATCTGATAGTGCTGATGGACAACTGAACAAACGAACGTATGGGAGGAGGGTATGAGATGAACTATTACTGTTAAACAAAATTCATAAAGAAATCCAACAAAAATTTAAACCAAATGTATCTTCTTAAGAGATTTAAAGCTAACGAGGATATTCAGGGAAAATCAGACAATCAGGAGCCGGAGCTGGGACGAAGACGCAAGCGAACATGACCACGGAGTGTACTATTTCCACGCCTACCATTTCCACTTGGCTCTGCGCCCGGATAGTATTCGTTCCCATCGGAATCGGACCAGAGATCGACGGCGACAAAGTCGGACACGAACGACGGTATCTCGCACTTCATAATGGCCGAGTTGCCCCGAATGACGTACTCGTTATCCGCTTCCGCTTCGTAGCTTTGAATTACCACTACAGTGTGGAGGAGTTAAGGGCCGCAATAGGAGAAGAGAAACAACCAAAAACAAGTGAAAGACCTGGCATTGGACAACATATTGCCAAATTCAAAGAAAACGAAAATACGATTTTCTGTAACAAAAAAAAAGACATTTGTTTCATGAAGATTCATAGTACGGGAAGATGAGGAACTTTAGGATATTCAGGAATTTCAGGTTTGAAAGTAACTTTGAAGAATTGGCCCCTTGATTTTAGCTAACCCAATTGTTCGCTATTGGTCGCTTGGTTGTACTCCTCGCCCGAATCGTCGATCCAGGCATCGATCGACACAAAGTCCGCAATGAAGGAAGGAATTTTACACTTCAGAATTGCCGAATTGCCCCGGATGATGTACTCGTTCTCGGCCTCAGTCACGTAGTACTGATTGACAACTGGAGATTAGATGTGAAAGATGCGAAGGGCAACAGTGAGTGGACCTTGAAATCTACGCCACAACTTGAAACCATTTCAAACTGATAGAGTAAGGGTTTTATTTATTAATTTGAATTTCCTTAACCAAGGACATCACGCATTGATAAGAGACTTAATAATAGAAACTAATTGTGCAAAATCGCCTACTTTATTTCAAAATAATCGAAGAAAGAACAGAAAACGAAAGGAAAGGCTTAAAGGATACAGGGAACAGGGACTCCTTTTCCTAGATCAAGCTTCCCCCTCGCTTCTTAAAACCTAACAAGCGTAAACAAACAACCGTAATCCTGCTCTCCGCTATGATACTCGATGCCATCGTTATCGATCCAAGCCTCAACGTGCACGAAATCGGCAATGAACGATGGCACTTTGCACTTCAGGATGGCGGAATTGCCCCGGATGGCATAGTCGGTTTCACCGTCCGTCTGATAGAACTGATTCACAACTGCAACCGGAGAGGACAAAGTAAGGAACCAAACTGTTAGCTCAAAATTGCATCTAATTAAGTGAAGCAAATGTAAATTTTAAACCAAAAGAAAAGTCAACGAACGTGTGAGAAGTACTGAGAGTTGGGAAGATGTGAATGGGAAGTAAGGGATGTCGAACCACTTGCTAATCCTATCCCTCTACCCCGGCAATCACCATTGCTATCGTCGGTACCCTGATAGTGGTACTCGTTCCCGTCACTATCGAGCCACGTCTCGACGAACACAAAGTCCGCAATGAAGGAAGGAATTTTACACTTCAGGATGGCCGAATTGCCCCGGATGATGTACTCGTCTTCCGAGCCGGTTTGATAATACTGATTAACGACTGGAGGATGAAGATGACAACATAATTATGAGCAAAAACGACAACAACAAAAATGGCAAACCATAATTCTAAAAAAAACGCGCGCACACACACACACACACACACTTCCACCAAAGGTTGCTGACCTTCATAAAGCGACAAACGATAAGGATGGATGCATCTGCGGGAATTGATTCTGGTAGGTTATGGGGAGGACTGGGAAATGTTGGGCAGCGAATGACAACGTCGGATCCTAGCAGTAGGTACCGTAGCTTTCCGACTGGACAAGCTCGTTGCCTTCCTCGTCGATCCACGACTCGACGCGCACAAAGTCGGACACGAACGACGGTATGGAGCATTTGAGAATGGCCGAGTTGCCCCGGATGACGTACTCGGTCAGTATTTCGGGCTGGTAGTGCTGATTGATGACTGACATACACAACGAAACGGGGATTTATAATGCAAAAATGGAGATTGAGGCATTAACGTTTGGAAAAAAACAAACAAAATTATAAAATAAGAAAATTTGCTGGCTGAGATTGAAATATTGAAATTTAATCGACATGTGGTGAAGGAATTACAGGATAGGAGAATGATTTTGCGGGAGATTGTTTCGTTTTGCCCCCCAAGACGCTGCAAACGCTGCTAACCATAGTTTTCCGAGTGAACAAGCTCATTATTCTCCTCGTCTATCCACGCCTCAACGCGCACGAAATCGGACACGAACGACGGGATGGAACACTTCAGGATTGCACTGTTGCCCCGAATCACGTACTCCATCAGTATGTCCGCGCCGTAGTGTTGATTAATGACTGTGAAAGGTGAAGACGATGGAGGTGCACGCGAACCAGTAGCGCGTGGCGTATGTCATGTTAAATGTAACGCAAAAGGAAGCTTCCGTGTTTAAAGAGATTGCTACATTGAAACAATAAGTTGTAACGAAACTATTTTGATAGGGGGATGGGATTTTGGGACCAATGGGAAACAGCAGACGACCCCTGTAGACCCCCTAGCCCTAAGAGGAAGACCCTTGGGATGTACCAGTATCGAAGCTCGATGCATTGTAAAGACTACCGTCGCTGCCGATCCACGATTCTACCTTCACGAAATCGGTCACGAAACTGGGAATGTTGCACTTGAGCACCGCCGTGTTACCTTTGATGACGTACTCAGACACCACCTCCGCCTCGTAGTACTGATTAACGACTATGTTTTGTTTTTCGGTAGTAGAAAAGAAATGATTGCATGATAATGAAACATAAAGAAACATATGGCCAAAATGGAGAACTATAGAAATTGGAGTAAACTAATACATCAATGCTGGAAGAGCCTCAAAATTAAAAACAACCAGCAAGGGAAGGACACTGAGAATGCTTTGACAAGGGACGAAGGGAATTTTGGACGAAATTTCCCCGCAAGGAATGCTCTCAAACGCAGACACGAACCAACTTCCAGCTCGGCTGACTGGACGGTGCGGTTGTCGAGCTGTTGATAGACATTGCCGGCATCATCGTTCCACGACACGACCGCAACAAAGTCCGCCACAAACGACGGTATCGAGCATTTCAGTATGGCCGAGTTGCCGCGAATCACGTACGCATTGTTCACCTCCGAGTCGTAGTACTGCTGGACCACTGGAGAAGGGTGGGAAGGAGCAAAAACATTTACCAAAGCCCCTAGGCACTCCTCAAATCATCATACGAAACTCATAAAAGGTTCTAAAGTAAAAAATGAATTATACGATAATTTTAGGATCGCACGTGTTCAATGGGAAAAACGGGAAAAGGAGGTCGTCTCAGAATTGGAGGTTCCGGCTGGAGCACAACAAACCCTCGTCGGTGGAGTTTGCATAGAAGCTATCGTTGGTGTCCGTGTGCCACGAGACGATCTTGACGAAATCGGCCACATACGACGGTATCTGGCACTTCATCAGGACGGCATTGCCCCGGATCGCGTACTCCTTGTTGACGTCCACATCGTAGTACTGTGCGATCACTGATAAGCGCCCGACAGACGGAGGACGGCCAATAAAAGATGGACATTACAGTAGAATTAGCGATTGGCGAAACGATTACACAGTTTTCTCGTCCGTCCGTAGCGTTCTTGATGGACTGAATTCACCGTTCAAACGAAGTTAAACTAATTTTTAAGGATGTTGCAACGATATGTCGAGTGGGGCAACTATTCAGGACACCAATCATTCAAAAATTTACCAAAAATGCCCAAAAGAACAGAAGGAAATGAAACGATGAAGGAGTTCAAGGGGGGGGGGGGGCTCATCCTAATCCTTAGCTCAGCAGAATCCTGCTCAATCCTAACCGTAAGCGTCGACCGAGTAGACATGCGTTTCTTCCTCATCGTCGCCGCTGGTCCACGAAACGACGTCGACAAAATCGGCCACAAACGACGGTATCAGACACTTGAAGATGGCCGAATTGCCCAGTATGACGTGCTCCTTGTTGACATCCACCTCGTAGTACTGCGAAACGACTGTTTTTTTTTTTTCGAACCGCAAACAACAACAACAAACCGAACGATTAAGATCACGGGAAGTAGAGAGAAAGGGAAAAGCAAAGGTGCCTGAGCAAACAACCAATCTCTCGGTGGAAACGTTCTTGAGTTGCAAAAGTTTTGAAGCCTAAAAAAGGGGGGAAAAAAAACATGGAAAATGGGGCACCCTCCTCCAGTACGAAAACATCTGATGAGTAATCCTTTCTGCCCGGTGTGGAGTGGTGTGGTGTGGTGGGTTTTTCTAGCAGCTTGCCCGGAACGTTGACTGTCGGCCGGGAACAGAGATGCGCTGGCTTATTAATCCGCTTGTTATCCTTATCATCACGTACGCACGAGGACATCATGACGCATCATCCTTGACACGGTATTCCTCTTTCAGGGAATCATATTTCCTTCACCGACTCTTCACACACACACACACACACACATATTCGCTTTATTTCTTTTTTCTTTTTTCCACACACACTTTCATCATTCTGTGATTCAAAAATGCACGTTATGGTACCCACCGAGATGCAATTGCATATTTTTTTTCTCACTCCCACTTAACATTGCTTTCTTTCCGTTTCATCTTTTCTTCACAACAAACTCACCAACAAACACTTTTCGATCGGCAATCGGTCGCACTTGCCATGCACTTCTCATCGCACGTTTGGGCAAGGGCCCTCTTCTTTCACCATAGCAACCACCATTAGGCTACTTTTCACCTTTTTTCACTTCTTTCACAGTCTTTTCAGCTCGTTTCGCCCATTTCTTTCCACCATCAACACCACCACTAACGAAAGGGAATTCTTTTCGTCTTGTACGGCTTTGCTTTAACATTCTTAATTTTCTTCTTTGCTTCGACCTTTCGTCGGTCGGTTACGCTTCACACACCACACATACGGAGACGATTCACATAAATGCTCTTCGAAGCATATGATTTTCCTCATACTGTAAGTATGCATGACTTTTTTTTTTGTTTTTGGAGAAACACATGGCATTTTTACCATTCCTTCATTTCAAGCGCATCCTCAATTTCGGCAGCTTCCACACTGAACGAAGAGCACTCACACAAAGAGAACGAAAAAAGGATCTAGATTATCCTTTTTCTTTCGTATTTTCTCTCACTAAAACACACACACACATGCTCACATAATCCTTCTTTGCGCTTTGAGCTCCATGTTCGCCTGCACCACAAACCCCGGGCAGATGTTTTTTTTCGTACGGAGTAGTGCCCACATTTCCACAACCTACAAGCAAAGAAGAGAAAGAGAAGACACCGCACCGCCACAGCACACTTACCGGCCCGTACGTTGACGTCGCGCGAAATCACCGACCCGAACTGGTTCTTGGCCATGCAGGCGTACACCTGGGCGTGCACCTCCTGCCGGTAGTCCTCGGCGCGGAACGGCGGAAACACCAGATTGCCGTTCGGCAGGATCTGCCGCAGCCCGGGCACATCGCCGACCGCCGTACCGTCGCTGCGGATCCAGATCATTTCCGGGGGCGGGTTGCCGGTTGCGCTGCACTCCACGACCGCACCGGTCGAGTTGGAAAAATCAATACGGTTCGTTGGTTCCTTCAGGAAGACCGGCCCCTTCGAGTCGTCCACCTTGCCTGCGCCGGCCACTCCTGTTGTTGATTGAGAGGAAACCAATTAGAAAAGGTCCCGCTTTTTCCCCTCAAGCGTGGGTAATTTTCTATTTAAAAGAAAATAGAACGACTTTCCCATACACGCACACAAGCCGCTTCTTGCTAATAAAGAAATCCCAATCTAGCAGGCCAAGAAGCGGCTATAGGCAATTCTTTTTCTTTCTTTTTTGTGTGCCGAGACCGGGTCACAAATCCAATCAAAAAAGGTAACCACTGTAACAAGCAACACCATCGGCCACATCTACTCACCATTGAGACAATTGAAGCCACTTAATAGGCAGAGCAACGCGGTCGCGATTGCCACGGTACGCGATGTCTCGCGAACCAGCATCACCATCTTTGGGGGTTGGGTTGCTGTTGTTTTTTTGCTCCTTTTTTTGTATGCTTCCGGCTGCAGTTGGCCGTGCGATTACGCCCAACGGAGAGTCCTTTTTTGCGCTCGCACACACACACACGCGCGCGCTTACACTAAGATTTTTCGCTTTTAATATGCCGTCGCACACACTCGGTGGTGGTGGCGGCGGTGGATTGAATTCTGTGTCTGGAGCACCACCGGGAGCTCCAGCACCTTGAGAGCGAGGGGAAAACGACGGCGGGGCTGCTTTCGCTCACTCCTCCCGCGAACACGACAGGATACACGCGCCTATCGCCAGAAACACCGACCGGGAGGGAGCGTGAAAGAAAGTTGACACATGGAAAATAAAATCGATTAGTCGGGGCTGGGTTGGGCGGGGAGGTGGGGGGTTTTTGGTGCCGCTCCCACCAGGACATGCAGGACATGGACAGTAGTGCGGACAGCGAATGCAGTTTCCCCTGCAAAGGAAGGGCCAAGAATTTCACAACACTCTCCAGTAGGGATGGTAAAAGGCAAATAATTTTCACAACCATTCACGCCAATGCAATGGGCGATGGGAAAACAGGAAGCAGCACCACCCGTGTGTATGTGTGTGCTGCTGCTGGAAAAAAAGGATACACGTCCGGGGAGACGGAGACGATGGGACGCTTTTCCGCACGGGCTAAATTATGTAGCTTCTGCTCCTTACCCAGGTGCTGTACGGCAGGGATGTTGATTTGCACGAGTATTCACAGTGAAAATTCGATTTTTCTTCACACACGGATCTTTTTCAGAGGACCACTTTCAGGGCACGACTTCCTCACCCACCAAACACCAAATGCTATGTTTTGTGTCTGCTCTTCTGCTGTGCAGCCGGGGTCCGATGAACGGGAGAAGAAAAAAACATAAACGCAAAACGCGCTTTGACAGCTGACGGCTGAGGCGGGTTGCGTCATTGGTGGCATCGGGCGCCATGTTGGAGATGAGTGTTTGAGGGTTTGTTTTGGTTGTGAATTTCAACGAGAAACCAGAAAAGTTA
>AXCO02006420.1:0-16529 GCA_000473525.2 Anopheles melas | reverse complement strand
TGTGCATATTTGTGTGGGAAGCGAAACAAAAGCCGTATGACAGGAGTGTGCGGTACTTGCGCAGGAAAGGATGTTTGAATAATCGTCATTGTCACGCGGCACGGTACCGAGGTGGTAGGGTTTTCCGTGTACCATGGCGGTAATGGTGGGTGGTTAAGGATCGTTGTAGCGAAACATTGTTACCACCAACTGAGGGGGAAATCTCAAGAGAAAGCAGCGCGAATAGCACACAATTTCCAGTTTTCCTTTCCCGCTCATTGCAACCTTCCTCGAGGCAGTGTCTTTTTGTGCACATTCAAGCCATACCATCGTGTACTAACGAGCTGCACTAAAAAAAGTTACGCGTCGCTGTACGCCTGTGGTACAGCTATTTTTTGTTTGTTGGTAGTTTGCTTCAAGACTACATAGCAGTATGCAACGGTGACACGATCCTTGGGAAGCGAAGAAGCAAAAAACCCTGGAAACTTTCGCAAGGAACGCTTCGACTAATTTTGTAACCAACTGTCACGGCTTCCTAGAGGGCTACTGTATGCTGTTTAGTAATTTTGTTTCCTCCTTTTCACACCGGCTTGTTACTAGCTATTTTTTCTTTCTTTACTTTCTTTACTATCTCTACCACCGTCAGTTTAAAACATAGTTAAGTGTGGAGCTGTTGAAATTTGTGCATTATGTCGCTCACCGTTGCGAGTAGTGCAAGCAGTAACAGTAATTCAGCCGTTAATGCATGTAGAAGTTTTAGTTCGCTCTTTTTTTCTGTATGTCTACCGTCAACTAGTTTCAGGATCTGTAGTGTAAATTTATTCTTGAATGTGGCCGTTTTAAAAAATGTAGTAGACATAAGCTGACGTTGAGTGTGCGGATTACAAACAGCGTTTGCAAGGAAGGAAGGATTAATTAAGTTCCGTAGAAGTAGGCCACAGTGATGACAGAAACAGTGAAGGAACGGTGTTAAATGGATGATTAATGTAATGAGCTTATTATGTTTGAATGATATAAATACTTCAAAAGGAGAGAAATTCATCCATTTTAAGGAAAAATTACACAATTAACTTGGTGTCTTCACGTGTCGTTTCTTGATTTTCCAGAAGAAAGTAATAAGAAATTACAGTTTTTCGTACCTAGTTGTGTACTATCGTTTAACCGTTTCCATCACTTATTACTATGCGGTAGTCGTCAGTTATCGATGTTGCAGTCACTGAGATCTCATTGTTCTACTATTTCTCATCAACAACCATGTCTAATTTATCTGTTAACCCACCATGTTAATCACACTTTTTTTCAGCTTCATCAAACTTGTAATTTGCGTATTTAAAAAAAGATGTCATAATAAGGAATAAATAATTTGTAACATCAAATGACTTGAAAGTGCCAACTGAAGAAGTGTTGTTATATGAGATATTACTGAACAGAGACCAGATAGGTTGATATTCATCTTGAAATAATTGAAGTGTTGAAAAGTTTTAAAGGAGGAAATCTATTGGTAACTCTCTGTGACATCAGACATGTGATATTTACCAGCAACTTTTTGGGTTTGCTGGGATTTCATTTTATCATACTGGTTTTATTTTCGATCTCAATTTTTCGTTCAGAAGTATCTACAACATACCTAGTTTACACAAGGAAAAATACTTATGAAGCGCAATTTTCAAGATTCAATTACAATAAAAGAAGTCTTCTTTTGGTAAATATCGTTTAAAATACCTTTTCAATCATTTACCGCACTGGATCTAAAACTTTACCTTCCCAAAATGTAATCAATTTGTTCGAGATAGAGTGTTAAAAGCATCTCCTACAAGATACAACACCCGATACACGGAAAACTATCTTTCGTCAGACAACATCATCCCTAAGCTCAGGTGTTATTTAACATGCAAAGCTGCTGTCTTAAATATCCGTTCGTGCAAGTGAATCACTTGTGTCAAGCGAATGCTGCAACCATTGCGCGGAAAAGGATTTCATCACCGAGCAAGAAGTTCGTTGTTTCCAACTACTACTAGCACACCTCACCCAAATTAAGCCGCTTTATGCTCACGAACCAGGCATCTCTACAGCATCGCATGGTTCGTGCGAAAAAAATAAGGTGAAATAAATTAAGATAGTTCAAGCGCCGAGCTTTACGTTTCACTTCAATTCATCTACCACTTACCGTGCCGTCTCGCACACTTTCCACCTCAATTTGTTTGCGGCTGCCTACAGTACCGTGTACGAATCGCGTCCTCGCGTCGTTTAGGATCGTTCAGTAGGATTCCCAGCGTCGAGAGCTTAATTGAATAGTCTTATATCGTTCCACACATCGCACCGCGCCGTGGTAAGGTGCTAGTTGTACGCGAGCAGGTGAAACGAAATCACTTTACACGCGCCGTCAGGGCTGGCTCAGTTGGTAAGAGCACTAGAAGCACTAGAGCACCTTAGCACTAGAAGGCACAAGAGGGCACGGCTTAATTCTTTAGCGTGGCACGTCCCCCAGGTGGAAGAATGTCTCCGGGTTTGATTTATTAATGACATAACTTTCTGCGGTATTGAGCCGCTCCGGTGCGCAGCACGAAAGTGTGCTCCTGCTGCTTTTTCTATCGAGTGTGAGATTGCTCTTAAGAAGGTTGGGAAAAGGAAAAAACATTCCCAGCGCAATAATGAAAGCATTATGGTGGTTCCCGTAGCAAATCACTTTTTTGGAACGACGTGGCAGACTTTTCTCTCATGAACGGTGCGTTTTTTGTCCTTTCTTTGTTATAATCTTCCCCCCCCCCCCCGCAACGTAAGCTCACTCCGTGTAATGGGAAAATGCAATTCCTGAAGGGAAAATATGAAAAATCATTTCACGATTCGCAGAGTGCAGCGACACAGACACATTTTCGCTGAGCTTGGCAGAAAATGATCCGTACGGTTGGGGGTCGTAAAAAGGGCACTTTCGGGGGTTTGCTTGCGCGGCCAGATTAGTGATGCCATCCGGAGCAACAGGAGAGCGTTTCCTCCACCCTTTTGGGCTGCTTCTAAATGCTCTTGGGAGAGTAACGGCAGCATGTCGTAAAAGCTGCCAACACACGACACATTCGACAGTTCTCATGTATTATAATTTTTCGCCACATTAAATCACAGTTGTCGTCGTATAATCCTACGACAGCAAACCCCGTCTAACGATGCCCGAACATGAGGCAGCCGCGGGGGAAAAATGACAAAAGCGTCTGCCGTCTCACTGGGTGGGCATCTTTCACCCAGTGCCTTTGTGGTGTGGCGTGTGGCACACAGTGTGTAACCGTTTTGTTTTCTTTCCGTCCTGCCACAGCAGAAGGAAGGTCAACATTGCCATGAGCAGAGCCCGCTCAGCCCGTTGACACAATGCCTGCTTTCACATTAAGTCAGTGCCGTGAAAGGAAAAACGCGACCGAAAACGCTCACCATAATTTCGCAACTAAAGCGGCTGGTAAGAGGGCCATAAAAATGATTCACCCTTCCGAGAACTCGGGAGCACGGTAGCTCCTGCAGAAACTCCTACACAAAATGTGTGCACTTACGGGGGTATAAAAATGCAAAAATTGAAAGGACGGCTGAGCACGACTCATATCATACGCTTCCTGCAGAGCGTGCTGAATCGATGTGGGAGGTTAATGGTGGCCACGAACGGTTTTCTGTTTCGCTTCGCAAGGATTCATGTGAAATTATCCCACAGATTGGGTTGGATTGGGGATGAGTTAATTAAAAAAAAACGAAACGCAGCATAATGTCTTTTGTTTCGCGTAGCAGGGCATCAGCATGGAGAAGGGTTCCGGTTCTGCATTTGATTAGATTTATTTATCATATCCCATGAATTGTTAAAGAGTTATACGATCGAAAAAAGCAGAACCTTATCATCATTCAAGCAGATTTGTAAGGCTTTACCATTTTTATTTATAGATGTGTTGTTATGGAGCAGCATAACTGTTTTACTTCTAAGCTGACTAATCCAATCAACACGCCGTAAAACTTTTCCTCGTAAGTCAATTTTCACCATATTGATATCGTTCTTTACGCTAATTTGATGCGATAATTACTTGCGACAAAGTTTTCACTGCCACCTATCTATAGAAGGATGAAAAATGACACTCTGCTCCGATGACAGCCAACTCAACGATACCCTTAAGTTCTTTAGACTTCCTATCCTACCAAAACGGCCATCTTCAGCTTTTATAGTTTGTCAACTAGTTTCTCAAAAACTAATTACCACTAATCGGTTCTTGCGCATATCGTTCTCCCATCAGGCCTGGGCCGGGGATAATCGCTAACCCGATGCTCCCGAAGGACAAGCGATGGATCAGACCGGTCTGGTGGCTCGCTCGGCGAAATTATAATCTTTATCGGAATCGATTGCGCTCCCGGGCCGATCCAGAGCGGGTCGGAAATGGGAGGTAAAGTTTAATTACAGTTTTATAAACAATCAATTACAGTTTTGTATCGGTGATTGAATAGTTTGTAATTAGTTTTGGAGGAAACGGGACACGAAGCTTTGTGGGGACAGTGGAGCAATAGATAGTGAGGATAACTGGGATAATCTATACAAAGTTAACAAAACGTGACGGAAATTGGGTTACTTTACTGTTTGTTTGTTGGTTTTATTTGTACATCTTCGAATTTATTAGTTCTAGGAATGGATTTACTATTAGAAATAAATTTTACCTTCTATAAGTTTCATAATATCGTAAATACTACCCCGTTTGCCCTAGATTAACAGAGTTCAACAGTCGCTTTTAATAACATCCTTACAATATCCTTTTTTTTAATGTACATTCCTCCCATTTGAATTAAACCATTCTCAATCTGGTTCTCTCAAATTACAAAACTGAATACTTCTCAGGAACTTCCTACAGACTGGCTAGTGGAAAGGAGTGCACACACAACAAGTGCTCCCAAAACATTGTATCCCGCCCCAAACAGGAACCTGACCCGGTATGAAACGGGCCACTCATCTTGACATTAATTTGCGGGCTTCCGCTTTGCTATCTTAATCTCAATCTTTGGCGAAACTTTTTCATGTACCATTAAAACTTTAACAACTTCACTTCCCCTCGGCTGAGTTCATTCGATCCTCCCTAAAGCTAGCTGGTTTGCGGTTTCCTACGAATGCTGAACTCTGCTGTCGACATTGTTGTTTGTGTTCATTTTTTTCAGGATTGTTTTTTGTATGCGTACAACATTTTTCCGATTATGAAAAGGAAACCCCCAAAAGCGACCCTCGCCTTAAAGCGAATTCTCATCACGCCCTCAGCCCAACCGTGGGTAAATTGAATTTTTCGCACTAATCTCCATTCTTATTACTTCCGGGACTGATGCGCCAAAATCGACACTTTTGAGGCTTACGAAAAGCGACGTTGCTGGTACTCAACCAAAATGAGGTCGACGGTACAAGAAAGAAGTTGTTACAACGACGATACCAACTTGAGCTTCAGCCGCATCAAACTGCCCCGGTAGCGCGGAACTGCTGCGAACCGCGACACGAGCATCTGCTTTCATGCAATGTGGAAACTTTGGCATGAATGTTTCAAACATCCATTCAATCACCTTCGCCACCTCGGACCTGCCCCGGCAATGGTGAGGTTTTTGAATGGTTTGAATGAAAAGCGAATAAAAAAATCCGGTCTCAATTTGTGGCGCGAGCCGGAAATAGGATAAAACTTTCCGCAAAGTAAGGAGTGTACAAGTGTTGCTGACCAAGCGCCAAGAGCGAACGCGTTCTGTAATATTAAAAGGTAGCCGTGGTTTCGCTTGGAAAACAAAAGCTCAAGAGAAAATGCAACAAGTTATTAACAATTGCTTCAACATTTTATATTCTCTTCTTCTCCTGGTGTTAAAACTTTTTTTTTTCGAGAGTAAAAATTTCATTTTAATACGAATTATTAAATAAAGTTTAGCATCAAGGACGATGACTGATACTTTATCGATGTTATACAACATCCCATAAATAACCACATTTTCGCTTACTGATTGTATCTTCTCTTTTCTGGCCAAACTTCCCCATCTCCATAAATGGACTGACCAAAGCAATAAAGTGTGAATAAAATTCGCCTCGATAAAACCAAAACTCCGACCACCTACTGGCAATCAGGCAAACCATGAGGGCAATTCGGCCGAGCAGTTTTAATTAGTTCATGAGGTTTTGTTTTCATATCCTGCCGAGAGCCGTGGGCAGAAGTTTTCGAAAAAAAAACAATTTTTGCGCTAATGAAGTTATTACCGATCGGAGGCTTCCGCGTACGGCTGCGTTTACTGCCCGACCACTGGTCACGAAGCTTAACAATAAAAACCTTAACGAAGATAAAAGAAAAGCCGCATCGGAGCTTAATGAGACGTTACGGGGATTGAGCTCCAGGCTTGGAGGGGGCGGGAACTGTGGCACAGGCAAATGTCCGGGAAAAAACAAATAAATATTGGTATTCGTGGTCGGATTTTGGATTCCAATCATCCGGACGACCGATAAGATTCGTTGATCTTGATGCCGGTGTGTATGTGGGTGGGTAGTGAAGCACACGTGCACGTGGTCAGGGTATTGAAATAGATGTTTGCCGTCCGGCAATGGTCGAAAAGATTGGGCAGCAGACGGAGATAGGGCATGGCAGAAGGTTAAATGCGATTAACGCTGTGATGGATGTAATTGATTTCGTTGGATTGAGCGCATGGAATGGTGGATGCTTTGGTGAATTTTAATTATTTACTTGACTATCGGAAGGCGACCCTTCGATCGAAGCGAATAGTGAAACAATTTTTCCTTAAATTTATGAAATTCATGTAACATTTTTCTAGGAATATTGAACAAATTCATTCATACAACTATATGGCTTTAATTTAAATATTTTATTTTTAAGTAGTACACTTTAAGTTTACTTGCTTTACCCTTTGTTGGAAAGATACTACATAAAAAACATCCCAATCATGTGCAATCAAGTGCTACCAATAAGATAATAAGATTGCCCAATCTGCGTACGATATTTTTGTGACATTTTGATAGCCCTGACGTTTTTATTTCACTTCATTGCATGTCTGATTGTATCGCCCGTTTTGGCCAACGACAAAAGCGAACCATCCCCGCCCCAGGTGTGCAATTAATCGCACAATTTATCACCGACTCAATCAGCCCTCGTACTAAGGATCATTAAAGCATCGCGCACCAAAGGGGATGAGGCGAAAATGCATGCTTTGCCCAAAAGTACATATTTGATCCATTTTAATTCCCTCAAGTGGCGTCGATTGATGATATACTGCCCGCCGAAATGAAGTGACCTCGCCAAATTAAGCACCTACCCATCTATACCACTCCCATTTGGCTTAATGGCTCTTCTTTCGGCCATGGTACAAGAGAGAAAAGGGCATAAAAAAGCGAACATTGTATTTCTCGGAACGGTCACAAGATAAGAGAGTAGAGAAGCAGCGAACTTTAACCACTGCGAGCCTGCACATTAACCAAACCAGGAGGTGTAACTTGTTAATTTGTGAAAAGGTTCTTAAACTGGACCATGCCGTTTCGTACGCAGGCTGCATACAGGCGCAATACGTCCGGCAACATGGTCGTAAAAACCGAGCACGGGCAACACTTAACAAGCGTTTAATGAAACCTATTCCGTGTAATTTCATTAAAAGCTGGCTTCCCGTGCGGGTTTCATTTTGTGCCAAACTGCCAATCGAACGGCACACGAGTCGGGCTAGCGGATTGAACAAACCATTTGCATTCGAAGCAATGTACCAGTAGGACGATGATTTGCACTTGAGTTGTTTTTTTTTGCATTCTCCTGAAGCTGGTTTGGAATGCATTGAATGAAATTGGTATTGCTTTATCAGCGGGAAAAATTGCTCCGCAAAAGAAGGAATGCAGCTGTAGTGCTGATGTTCGTACTCTTCGTAATGTTTTGTTGCGTTATGGTACAATTGGCTAACTCGATAGCAAATAAATTATTAAAAAAAACTCTCAATAATATTCCATAAAATCGTATTGTTATTCCATTGTGGGTTAAACACAACTCGATTGCTGTTTTATTTACTCTCAATAAATAATTTCTTCCTTTTTGTATAAAAGGGAAACACAATACAGCAGCGATGCTTTTGAATTATAGAACGACAAACGAATAGCATCGGTAAACAGAAATGCAGCACAAAGGAAAGGAAGCACTGCGAAAGCATAAGACCCACCATGGAATGCAACGATTGCGAGCGATCCGGGCACAATGCACAGGTGAAAATTGTTAGCCGGAAATATCTTTCACTGCGTTTCGCAAATCGTACCCCAGGTGAGAAAGCAGCAAACCGAGTGAATGTCACCAAGATCTTGTGCAAATAGTGCTGGCTGTATTGCAGTTAGCTAGCAGGAAGGCATGCCTTCACTTCCCGGGAGGATGTGTGAACGAGCATGCACGGGGGTTATCGTTATTGCGCTTTTCCGCGGTGCTGACGCCAGTGAATGCACGAACCGAACCGGAGGCGAGGTTGCACTTTTGTTCCATTATTTGCAGCGGCTTTTATGCTTGTGTTTGGTGAAGAGAAAGAGAGAGAGAGAGAAAGCAAGAAGGACGGAAGTGTCTCGAGATTTTTAGATTGTCAATCATGCTAACGGGCTGAACATATTTTCTTCCGATTAAAATATATTTGTGACAGGAATGAAATACATAACAAGGTGCTCATTCGCTTCTAAAGCATCCCTGTTAGAAGCACTGCTTGTCCGGTTGTTGTCCTGTATTAAATACTGCTTCAATATTCTACACCTACTCTCTACCAGTAAAAGATAAATGGCGACCCATTCACATGCTATTCAACTTAATCGAAGCAGCAATTATGTCAGTCAGCACGGACTGGCACTCAGGGATCGTGCAGAACCGAAAGCAGAGCAGCACAACCTGATTTCACTTTTTATGATGCCACTTATCGAGAGAATGGACCGAACGGAACAAAAAGCTCTGCTCCAACAGGTCTACCCTGCAGTGTGCTGATGAAATCCTAGCCACCAGGTTTACTCCACTGGTGCTTCAGATGCAGGGGATTAAGCACCCGCACATAGGGAAACGAAAAAGGAAGAAAACAGCAGCCAAAGCTAAAACACTCACACTCATACACCCATACCAGTCTAAATGCAATCTTAAAAAAACGGAAACTACACGCTTCAACAACTATTGAGGAAATTATCCGTTTAATGATCCATTTCAAACTGCAATGCTGGCAGCCGCTCGGTTCAACGCTTCGTCTAGGTTTTATCCATCCAGCGGCAACCTAACCCGCTTTATCGATCTGATAACAGCTCTATGCTGTTCTGCAGGGGATGCAGTGGGGAAAGTTGGAGGTGTGCATGCGGTGGTACACATCGAAAGGATTTACGGTTGAAGATAACATTGTTTCATTCGTTGTGGAGCATGTCGATTACCTTGGATTGCTTCACAAGGAGCGTATTAAAAAACGAACATAATCAAGATGTTTTACTCGGTGCGAGCGCGCCTCATGCGAGAAGGTGGTGTTTTTGCAGTAAGTGTTTCCGGCGCTGGGGTGTTTAAAGGAGTGTTCTTTGTCTCGTAAAAAACGACACGTATTACACACATCTACAAGTGTGCTACAATGTGTACTGGTTGAATTAACATGGTCTTAAAAACGAATACCATGGATTGTATGTAGTGGTTTGTTTTTATTATGCTCAAAAGAGCAATTAGACATTATCTTGGAAAAATTAAACACACAAAAGCTCTTTTGATCAAAATTTAAGTATAAGTCCTTTCCTCTGAGTCTTACATCCTTAGTCCTTTATTAATCTTCATCTTCAGAACTCCTATTTTTATCCTCTCTTTGCGAACGGGTTTTTATTCGTTTTAAAGCATCAAGCGGAAGCTGTTGTTTGGGTCGATTTAATTTTAGTTTTTTTTCCTTCTTTTCATTCTCGTGGTTTGGTTATAAAGCTGCTAATCAACATGAATAATAATCATATAATGAAATACATAATTACTGTGAAGTCAACTTAATAGCATAATTTAAAGCTAGGCTTTTAAATAAGTATTAAATTCACTTCTGAACGATTTCTCACTCACCTAAGTCTAAAACAAAGGTGCTAGTATCTTAGTGATCTGCTGATGCCACTAGCCATACCATCACCATATTGCTTAAACATGAGGTGGTGTAATATTTCTAGTAGCATATTTCATCACTGTTAAAACAACCAGCAGCCTACAGCTACCATTCAAGAGGCAAAAAAAAACACTGTGATGAAGCTTACGGAGACTTTTTATTTCCACCCCCAAAGCCCAAATTGTAGCGCCTACGCGCAAAAGGGTTCATCTTTCGCGCGTATATCCTTGCGCCGTGCCAGCTTTCTAATGGAGCGTGCTTGATGACGCGGAACGTGTCCTACCATACTGATGCATTATAGACGCACAAAAAAGCTACCCACTCACGAGCGCAAAAAAAGACTAACCCTTGCGAGTGTGAGAAGCTTTACTGCGTTACAAACGCAACATGCTGCTACACGTCCGACAGTGACGGGAAGTGCTAGATCTATTGCTCACCGTTATCCACGGCCTGGTACGGTGGTACGCTCAATCGTTGAACGCTGTTGCCCTTTTTGTTAGCCTCCATTCAGGCGCATCGAAAGGGTTAAACATAAAAAGGGATGGTTCACGGCCACACACAAACGTATGGGAATAACTGAAAAAAAAACTCCAGCGCAACCGTTACATAAAATCAACCAGGAAGTTGTCGTCCCTCTTCACTGTCGGAGCTTTGCTGCTATTCATAGTTCACACACAGACACACACACGTATGCACGAGATCCGTTTGAGCTTTGAACTTCAATCCCATTGGGTGATGGGTAGAATATGGTGGCAGCAAAAGGGCAAACAATCCTGTGATGGGCATCGGGCAATGCCTGCTGCGGTCGTCCTGTGGGCATCCCGTTCGGTGTTGCGGCTCCTCTGGTCGTTTGCATACGAACTGGGCGGCTTTCATCCTGCCCGGTGGGGGTTCTTGCCGCCGGAGTGAAAACAACATTTTTCAATTTCAATTCGAGTTCCGGATGGGCATCCAAAATACACCTGTAGACCTGTAATTTTTTTTTTTTTGAAATGCTCTTATGTTACCCGAATTGAGAGTTACAATTGCAAGATGTACAGACAAAAAGGATAAACAGAAAATGAAGAGGAGGCAAGCTATCAATGTTATTTCCACCGTTTTTCGTAATAATAATTTTGCGATTAACTGTGCTTTAACGTCATCTGTTTCATTCGATGCAGTACACGTTCATTATATTGATTTTTCCCATACAACATGAGCGCCTATCTTTGTCATCGGTGACTCAGCGCTGAAACTCATCTTCATAAAATCACTGTCGGAACTTTGTCATACAGTAGCTACCACCACCATCTACTCTAATTACAAAAGCCTTCTATGTGTCTCTTCCGCGACAAAAGGCACATCGCAGTACCGATAAGTTACTCGTTGGACGTTAGTCATAATTAAATTTGAGTTAGTGCTTTCTATGAACCCACGGCTCATCACTGCTGGTGGAAATTAATTTCCCCTCTCGCCGTGTTTGCGCAAAATTTACTCAAACACTGTGTCAAATTAAGCTTCCTGCCCGAATGTGCTGCACTGCGGATGTTCTCCAGCATGCGGTTAGATAGTTCAAACATTTCAATGGAAGTATTAGGTTACGTTGCCATCATGAAGAAGAAACATGTTAATTCCATATTGACTTCTGTTAACTTTGCATTCTTGTATATTTGTTGGTCAGAGTTTTCGCAGAAATTGTGCAAATTTTCTGAATTATTTTGTTTGGCAATAAACTTGTATCTTCTCTGTTTCCCACTTTGGAGAGTATTTTTCTCTGCTTCTTTCTTCGCATCACTGGGATAATGTCCCATCTACAGTATCAAAATAAATAATATTATTTATCCATCCTACCAGCTTGACCACCGAAAGCTAGTCTCGCAGCGGCATTAAAGCTTGAGTGGAGTATTTTTATTGAACACAGGATCGCTGAACTTGAGCTACATTTAACGATATGGAACAATAAAACAACCAGTTTATGTGATTCGATCGCTCGAAATGAAATGTGTTCCCGTGCTATGGCCCAACAGTACGCGGTGAACATTTCGGCATCCCGAAGGCAGGCACAGATATTCGGTGGTAAATATAATTCGACCGTTCCGTTCTGTAAATGCCCAACATTATTATAAAGTTTGTTGACGTTGCCACTTGCCCATTTGCAAGCCCGTTCGCTCGGGCCGCTCCACTCTCCACGGAAACAAGTTAAACTTTATATTGTGAAGCGATGGGCAATCAAAATTTCGGCGAATGAAAACCATCATCATCATCGTCCTCGTCATCAGAAGAGGGGCGAAAGGTTCGAAATTCCCGCACAGCTGAACAAGCGAGACGAGATAAGGTGAGCAAGTGGTTGGTGGAAGCGACTGTTTTTAAACAACGGAACACTCATACAAGGCTTATGAGCTTGGATTTATAATGAAAAGCAATCTACCGTTTTGCGTCTTTTCTAAATTGCTTCTTAACAAGCGGACGGTTGTGCCACTCGAAGCAACAACAACAAAAAAGCGCAACTGAGAGATCAAAAAACGGTACAATCCACCACCGAATCCTGACCCCGACACGCTGATGGGTAAGTGACGAGATTTGAGTTCGGTTTTGGGACGGGCATTCGGTTTACAGCACCAGCAGTCCATACAAACCGGGCCGGCCAACCAGTTACCAAGGTGCAATAATAAACACGCGCATTTGAACGGCGGAGATAAATCCGATGCCTCCGATGGTTCGTTTCAGAAGCTCATAAAAATATGTGCCCGCATATAAAAACCGTCTTGCCGCCGTCGTGGATGGACCGAAAAATTTAATGAAAAACCTTTTAAACCACACCGTGCACGATTGAGTCCGCGCCCCGGTAAACACGTTTCCAATATAAATTTTATTGCTCGGCTCGGGCTGCTGCAGCCTCGATACGATCTGTTGTACCCATAATGACTGACTTATCGTATTCTCTGGACAACCTGGCAGTTCGAGGTTTAAGTTTGTGTGTGCTTCCGGAAGACAGCTACAGCTATGGACAAAACACTTTTTCACAAGCGTTGGCGTATTTGTTGCGATTGAAATCCTTTCCCAATTCGATTTTTTTTTTGGTCACCTGTTCTGCTCTGCGCCATGCTGCATTGCAGGTGAGTCTTGCTTTATTTTATTACCTTCCACGTCCGTCCCAGCCAATAGTGGTGAATCTTGATCAAATTATTTGGCAAGCGGCGAAATTGGTTTGCTTGCCATGATGCACCCATGATGCAGCTGGCAAATAACCCGTTCGTGATCCGTTGTTTGAAATCACTCTCGATCACGGAATAAAACGGCATACTCTTGGATATGCCAACGCAGCGATGCACCTTTCGCCTTTAACCTTACACCTTGGGGTGGCGCGTTGGGACGTTGGGGAGGTTGCATTTAACGGTTTATTAAATTTGCGCGACACCCTTACGGTTATCGTCGTGATCGGTCATCGATCGGTGTTTGGCACGATCGAGCAACGCCTCCTGTGCGCGCTTATGGCAATCGGGTGGGATGCGAACGTAGAATTATGAGTTTTTGTGTGTTTGTGTCTGTGTAATATGAAGGCTCACACTGCTTCCTCGACGTCTGCATCATCATCATCATCATCACCATTATCGTCATGATCATAAGCATAAGCGGCACATCGTAAACTGCATGTTTGGACGTGCCCTAAGGGGCGGTTTGAATTGTTTCTATACACCGGTGGGAACGATATGCATACCAGTGGAATGGCATTCGAAAAAACGTTCAGCATTGAATGTTTTGAGTGTGTATTCTTGAGTATATTTTATGCATATTAATTATTAGAATTACATCTTTAGGTTGATTTCGATCTTAATAAATATTGACATGAAAACAGAAAGAAAATTTTAAAAGTTTCATTTATTATGACCATATGCTTGGCTGAAAGTTTTGATTTGTAAAAGGTTCCTCCTAATGTATCAAGTTTTACAAGTTTTATGTTTTCAATCAAAACAATAATTTTACGTTGGTCAAATTGCTCCACTAAAACTCTGCCATTAAAAACTGGATCGGAAGGACTAGATTTGGTATTTGCGAGTATAATGTTTATCTTTTACCATTTATATTAAAAAGGTCTCGTTGAAAACGTTAATCCACTGTAAACATTTTGTCAATCCTCTCCTCCAACAGCTCCAACAACCATTGTCAAGCAAGCAGTCAATAAAACAAACTTCTCACCAAGTATTCCCTCAAAGTCATCGGACACCATGCACACCTTCCAAAACTCGATTCGTTTGATGCTGAAACGGGTTCGCAAAAGTTGAGCTTGCCAAACTTTTCCTACCCAGACAAGTGGTGCGGTGATAACCGTTTGGTAAACATTTTGGACACCTTCCACAATAACATTCCATCCAACCCCTTGCTGCCGTAGTAAATGCTAAGGCGTGGAATGGTTTGGTGCATAAAATCACGCCCTCGGTGCCCTAATTGCAAGGCACGGGACTCGAAGGGGCACATTCCGTGCGAGTTCCGAACGAGCAGCAGCTTGGGGAATTGTAATGAAGCGGTGGTGTTTGAACTCGGCGTGGAAGGAGAAGGAGAACACAGCTTGAAAAAAGGATCAAGGACTACGTTAAAGTAAAAGCATCGGTCCCAGGGCGCTGCAGAGCGTAGTGCCACGAGTGCACAAACACAAACGCACTCACGAAAGCATTTTAAAGTGTAAAGTTGAGCCTTTGGTGCTAATAAAAGCTGTCACTTGCAAAACCAAAACGTTGCAGATTTTTTTTTGTGTGTAAAGTGTACTCTCTTGGAAGGCAAATGCCACAGTGAGATCGAATTTTTGTGCTTACAAAAGTTTAAAATCATTTAGTTTTTGTTTGTAAACAACAAGAAGCTTTTGAGCATGTGTGTTTGCCCACACACAAATTTATTATTAATTACAGCTGCCAAAAGTGTTTCAATTTCCCGTTCTGATTCAAGTCGAGCTGTTGATGGAGAAGCAAACCATTGTGTTCCAGTTTTTTTGCGTCCTGTAAATCCTGTATCCAATCAAGAATGGCACTTCAATTTATGCTCTTTACGCGTATACAAACACGAACCCACACACACACACACACACACACACATATATATATATATATACATATTTACTAGGGGCAGGTGTGTTTTTCTACCGAACCGAAACGAAATTGAAATTCTCCACGTTAATCGAGTGGAATAAATTCGCAGAACAGCGTTTTCATTACGAAAAAGGGGTTCGAAGCCGGGGAAAACGTACAAAAATGCTGCGAGGGAGTTCGCGTTTTTTGCTATTGCGCTTCCCCTATGCCCAGCACCATTACTTACGGCTAACCCGACCCGATGCCTCGTTTCATAAATTCTTGCCTCGCATTACCACCTCAATGATTGCAATTCCGATTTAACCTGCCGTAGTACGGTTTGCTACTACGGCAGAGTTTTCTTTGCTAGCATTTTTCTCTAGTTTTTTCAGAGGAAAATACGACCGCGGGTGAACGTTTCACACTAGCCTCTCGCTCTACTAAACGGTAATGAATCTGTTAGCAGTGAGCTACCTTCTTTCGTTGCTTGTTCTGACGAGCTTGGCTTGGGGTTCTTTCGTGCCTGTATTGCCACAATTAAAACCTTCCCTGCTAACATTCTCGTCCGTTTCGCCCTAATTCCTTCTCTTTTTTCCAATACTGACTTTCTCACCTCGTCCACGGTGCCCCTCGCAGCAAACAGCATCGAAAAACCCGCCAACAAGCGTAAGTACGCTCAACGGCGTGCGCGTAATGCGGTGCGATGAAAATTAATTATTTGTAAATGGCACTAGAGCTGTTCGTGGCCGCGCGAACCTACCGCGCTTTGCACAAGCGGCGGAATTGATTCGTCTATTTTCTCCACGCTCCACGCAGATGGCACCGGTAGCTCACCGCGGTACCGTTGTCGCAACGAGTACCGTCATAATCGGTTCGTCTCCATGATTGATGAATGCAGTGACACTTTGGGCTGAAAGTTTTAGCGACTATGAAATGTGCTTTGATTAGTGTGCTTAAATGGGGCGGGTAGTGGCAGAGAGAAACCAGAGAGAAATGGCAGATTATAGGGATTTTTAGTGCGTTCGTATATATTTGGGGATTACTGAAAATATGGCTAGCATTAATTAGTGACAAAGTATAAAGTGATGTTGTGATAATAGGTATTTTAATTAGTTTAAAAGTGAACGAGCATTTCAAACGTTATGTATTTGAAATTTTTAAACTTTAAAATTCAGTATAAAACGGTCGTATTGATGAATACCGATGATTATTGTAATTCTATTAGATTTTTAGCAGTACAATGTTGAATATAGATCTTTTATTTATTGTATTTAATAGTTTCATTATTTTTTAACTTGTATTAGTATTATTAGCAAATATACCTTATTTCAACATCAAGCTAAGCGCAACTAGAAGAGCTTTTTCTATTTTTTAAATAGGAGCCGGTCTCGTAGTACAGTCGTCAACTCGTACGACTTAACAACATGC
>KI920962.1:5558-18276 GCA_000473525.2 Anopheles melas | reverse complement strand
TCTCTCTCTCTCTCTCTAACCCACCTGATCTGACTCAAACCCATTTCACTGGCCAGCAGGATTTTTGATGCTTTTTCCATCCACAATTTTGCAGAAGATCGATGCTGGTAATAACTCTATCGCGCGCTTCTGAGCGCTGCTTGGGAGGCCTCACCGTGGCAATTGGCTACAAGTGAGCTCTCGCACACTATCGCCCAGCAAGACAAGAGGGCTATGTATTTGTCGGGGGGGGGGGGAGGGCTGTTCGGTAAGTGTCTAAAGGAGCGAAGGGTTACGGCACTACAAAAAGCACACACACATACATACACACATACACACACAGGTACCAGACAAATTGAGTTTCAATTAATTTCCGATTTTCGCTAAACGATCGGCGCGCTACGATCGCGGAGGTCTTGGTATCTGCTGATCTGGTTTAGGCTCTCGTGTCGATGCTTGAGATATGAGGTTTTTTTTGTTTTATGTTTACAACTATAGATCAGGCTTTTTTTTTTTGTTGGTTTCGGTATCACAAGGGATAGAGCGGAGATAATGGTACCAAAAATATGCTCCACTCGTTTGGGTGTTGTTTTTTTGTTCTGCGGTGTGGCCTACAGCAAGACCTCATTAGCATCCGATTCAAATACATTTTCCACCGTTTTTCAGCAATAAAAGATGTTAATGAGTCTGAACGGTCGGGCGGTCTTAGTAAAGCCTATTAACACGGTTCGACTTAATTATTTAATTCAAACCCATTTCTGCGCTCCGCTCACAATGAAATCGTTCGCGCAATACCTGTTTTGATTGCCAGCGCAATCGTTGCGAGTTAAACTTTTGCGCAACCGAATTTCGTGTGTGCGTGTGGTTGAACGTGTGTTTGAACGTTTGCTCCAATTATCATCCCAAAATACAAAAAAAAAAGGTGAAGCTGCCACCGACGTTGATAACCTTTGCCGGTGGTACACGGGCTCGTTTGGCTTTCACAACACACTGCTGAGCTGAGAGCGGCCATTCAACGCACCCCGAAGTTGTCCGATTTCAATCCAATTAAGTCTTTAAGGCTCGCACGAAAACAAAACCTCCAACCGTTTTAGACCATTCTCGCATCTCGCTCTGGAGAGCTCTCTGGTCGACGAGTTTGTTTTTCGATGCACTTCTTCCGTTCGGTGGAAAGTATCATCACGGCTTAGAGGTGCTAGAGACTGGCTGTTGTTGTTGTTTGGTTGTACTGCTGTTGTCACTGACTGACAACCGACAATCACAACAAAACCGAGCCCAACACACAGCAGAAGAAAAAGGTCCTTCAACAAGTGCACGACAAGGAACACGCACTCGAGAGGCTAAAGCGCTGTACCGACTGCGGGAGAGCGGCGAACGAATCGGATCTCCACAACTGACCGCTATAATCCGCCGTCACTTCGTAACGAGCTCGCCACTCACTCAGCTGTCAAATTAAATCACCTTCTTTCGTTCCCCGTGCAGGGAAGACCATCTTGCCCGATCAAACCGGGAGGAAGCAAAACGGGAAACGGAGAAAACTTCTTCTTCCTCCATCTTTAGTGGATCGATTCCGATGTGTTCTTTAGTTTCCCAGCCAGCTTCTAATCAACGCTAACCATTCGGGCGATTTGGGTTTAGGACGAACGCTTCCGAAGCAAATAGTATCGCTCGGTGAACCATGCCGAGAGTTCTCACGTCACCTCACCCAACCGAGACTGGGTTCTTTTGTTACGAACTGTCCCAATCCTACGACAGATCGCCCACCTTCGGCTTGTGAGTGAACGGCAATTATTGATTTGTTAATTGATTCTGGACCGCGAGCCGCGTAGTGGTGGCGGTGCTGGTCATCTCCTTAAAAGCGTCGGCAGTGATTGACCGCAAGTATCATCATTACCGCGGCCGGTCCGTTTGTCTTTGATCTTGGCAGCGCTTCCTCTTGGTGGGGCGGCGTGGAAAACAAAAAACCCCGAAGTAGTGCTGCCACTTCCTTGCCGCCCGCCTGAAGCTGCACAACAGAACGGATGGCGGGAGCGAGAACGAGAACCTGGGCGAGCGCCCTTAATTCGATAGTCGGCGGCGAATGCGTGCCCTGTAATTATCGTCCCGAAAGCCCCTGAAGGAAGCGGGCGAGATTTGGTGAGCCCACCGTCGGCACCTCCACGCCAGGGGCAGCCGGCGAGCCGGCGATCACTTCTAACACCTACACCAACCGGCCTACCGGCCACCGAAATGACCGAAAGCGGAACCCGACACCTTAACCAGCTCAAACGTCATAATGATGCTCGCAAACACTCTTCCCTCGCTCCGCTGCCAGCACACGAGCGCGAAGCTAATGATTCACGCTCTTTGCGGTAGTGGAGGCTGAGGCCCATTTTTTGTGCTTTAATCGATTGATACGTCAAAACCAATCGCTCGCAACAAGTCAGATCAAACGCCCAGTGAAAAGCGGGCCTCAGCGGTACGGCAAAACAAGGCGAGAGAAGCCCTGGTCTGGTGAACTGGGCTACGGGATGAAGGAGTATCGCTCGGGGTTTCTATCGACATCACTCCGCACAGGAGCGAAAGCGAGTACGAAAACGGAGCGAAACGAGCAGCGAACGGCCGGGGCAAAAAGTGGGCAACGAAAATTGAACGAAAACTCTAATGCACACAAACACACACACACCAGAAAAGGAAGAAAAAGGTGAGGCGGCGAACCAGGACGCCGGAATAAAAAAACACACCCTGACCGACTCCATAATTATGTTTATTTATGATCACTTACCATTGTGAGCATTGTTATGCAAATAAGAGCAGTGCTTATGCAGCACGGGTGCAGCGCGAAAAGCGGGGTGCAGAAAGAAAAGCGCACAGAGCCCGGAGTGGAGCTGGCAGTGAAGCTGGCAGTCCGGGCGCAAAAAAGAGACGCAGAGTTTTGAAGATCCCCCAGCTGGTGCTGCAGATTTTTACCAATCCCGGCGGCAGCGGGCCGACGCTTTTCACTGCGCCGGAGCGCAAAGAGCGTGGTGCGGAGAGTCGGGCGAGCATTCATGCTTCATTAAACTATTACCAACCCGAGGAGCGGAAGTTGCACGAGCCCGCCGATGCACAGCAGTGGGGGTTTGAAAATCTCTACCCGCCGTAAGCGAGAAGGGATGAGGGAAAAAAAACCAAGCGAAAACCGATGGAAAAGCGAAGCGTAAATCTCCCAGCGTCCGGAACGATAATCGATGACACATTGAGCATGGTGCGAAGTGATGATTTTTAGTGTAAACATACGGACACGGATGCGGCATGAAGAAATCCTTCCGGGAGCAATCTGTCTTGAGCGTTGGTCGTGCGGTACCCCCAACTGGTGGCTCGATTATTGGCTACTTAATCAAAATTGCGCCAACAAAAAGGTACGACAACGAACCCCTCCCTCTCCTTTCCCTCCTCCTCCTCCTGCTCCTCCCCAACACAGCAACAACAGCAAACAATTTGTAATCGATCCATTTCGATCGGCGTATCGAACGCCATAAATCAATTTGGATCGAATTTTCGCTTTGCACAGTTCACCCGCGGCGACACAAACACACACACACACACACACATTCACAACCAACACGAAACGAACAGGACCAAGCACGGGGAGGGGTTGGACACGCAACGATAGGAGATTGTTTCATTAATCCCCAATGTAAACAACACTTGACACTTGGCAACCGTCACCCGGCCCAAGCCCAAAAGTCAACGGTTGCGCTCGCTCCGTTCGCGTGTTGCGAAGCAATAAACGAATGTGCTCCCTTTCCCGTGTGTGTTTCCCACTACTAGTTTCCTTCCAAAAAAAGAAGCCAAAAGGCGAACCTGCGAAGCGAAAACTCCCCTGTCTTTGCAACCCGTCGCACAAACGGCAGGCGGCATTCAATGGTGAAAAATGGAGACGACACGAACGAACGCCCGAAACGACGTGATTTATGGTCGAGTGATTATTCTTCATTCCCAGCGCTTTTAGGGAAGTGCGTCCGCGTGTTCGTGTGTGTGTGTATATATATACACACACGGCCAAGACGGTCCACCGACCATCATCACCACTACCAGCGTGCCAAAGCGTGGAGCGTATGTTTTACAATTGCGTGCCACCACCCCGTGGGGATTGTTTCGCTGGGCGGCTTGTTGACATGTTTTAGTAGCATCATCAGCACGCATCAGCCGCCATCATTCGTAACGGTAGCCGGGTGTAGTGAATTTAATTTGACAGATGATAGAGTGATGGCCGTTTTACAACCACCATCGTGTGCGTATGACGGATCGCTTCCACCCCCCGGGGGCCTGCTTGATAACAGTTGATTAGGCGCGCGCCGCTGATTGGTGCTCACGCGAACATGGACGACCTCGGCGGGCGGGTTACTTTCACAAAGAGTTGTACGCCGAAACGTCATTTAAACGGGTTTGTGTGTCCCTAAAACGTTAGGTGTTTTATTAATTTAAACACTTTCTAAAACACTCTAAACTGTTGGCGGCCTACACCTAAACCACCTACAGGAAATTGAACCGACGACGGTCTGGACCACCCAAGCACACGCGAACATGTGCGGTCCCGTTTTTTTTTTTTTTTTCAAATCAATTTTCCATCTCCGTTGAACCTGTCGAGAGCGATTGCAGTGAAGCGAAAAGAAATTGCGCCGAGTAGCGCTGCCAAAATCTCCCACGACCTGCCGTCGCGGGGATTGCGCCGAGGGCGTCAGCGGTGGAGCTGTGGCAACATCATCCCGACGACTTGGTAAGTGCCACAGGCAGCGGGTTCACATCGCCGGAGGTCTGGGCAATATTTCCGCCTCCGTCGGGGAAGTTTTTCCCCGAATGAAAAATGTAGCAGAACGTGAGTAAGACGTTTTCGGCCGACCGCCAGAGCATCTTCTTCTGCTTCATGCTTCTCATGCTCAGGTACTGCACCATAATCACGCGGCAGAGCAGCGGTTTTCGGGCATATGAATGGTGTGGATATGGTGAAGCTGCCTGCAGCTCGCCGTACCGCAGGTATGCTTCTAATTTCCAATTAATTTTAGTTTCAATTAAATCTTTAACTCCTGATTCGCTTGCGGGTCTCTTTCTTTTTTTGTTCTGCTACCAGGAAATTGTGGCAAAAGAGCAATGACAATTTTCCAGCAGAACCAAAGAGCTGTGTGTTTGGCAGGGAGGGGAGAAGGAAACAATGTGCCTACCCATGCGTGGAAGTGATGGTGGCGTCGAACACAAAAGCTAAAGCAAACCGACGCAATTGGTTCGCATTAGTGGCCAAACTCGACGGCCGGCGCGCGAAGAGCGATGTGACGAAAAGGGAGAGAAAAGGCCAAGCTAACGAGCGTACGGCAGTGCCTAAACGATCGCATCGGATGGGACGCAGGCGAATGTGGCTTTTTTTTCGGGAGATGGAGAGGTCTTGCTTCAGCTCGGAGGTCCTCCCCGCCGCCATTGGTCATGCTCCGGTGGGTGACAAAACCGCGGCGATGCGATGAATAGACGTATGGGAAAGAAAAGAAAAACACACACGCACACACAGACACATACTACTCGCGTTTCCTTTCTTCTCTCAGTGTACAGGGGAGCATAAAAAAGCCTTATCTAAACTACCCCCGGTCGGCACACAATCGCCATCTTACGCGAGAGGGTGAACCGGGCCCGAGAGCGCGCGCGCTCGCGCCCGGCAATCGTATTACCAAGAAAACGTAAGCCCTAAACGAGCGCGATAGGACAAAACGGGGGCATTTCATTCGCCCGTCCGTTTCTTTTTCGATTAATTTTATAAATGGCTTTCTCGTGAGTTTGTTTTTGTCCCATTTGTCGCTGCCGCGATGGACGCGGGGTTTGCGTGAGACTCTCGCCCCGCTCCTGTGGTGGTGTTGGTGGCATCCGTCCGTTTAGCTGGAGCTGGTCCCCGCGCCGTATTTACACGGTTGAGGGCATTTCAATTTCCTGTGCACCGAACACCGCGCACCTTACCTTCTTCCGCAGAGGCTGGCTGATTTTGGCTGCTAATTCCATCAACTGTGCGGCACGCAGCGACACAATTTGAGTTTAATCAATCTTGTCCGCGTTCGGTGTAACTTCTTCGTTTGGCAGCTGATGGGTTCGGGGGCTTTTTTCAATAAACTGTGGTAGCATGTCCGATGGTTGATCGAAAGAGACACATCTTCTGAACAAATGATTGAGTAATTTTATTTACTAATAATTTGAATATTATTCCAAAGTCTACCGTCTCTAACATGCATTGTAGCCATAACATTATCTAAACTACATCCGGCCAGACGTTCTCCACGTAACATGTGTTGCAAAACTGGCATTCTATTCTTGGAATAGTGAAGCAGCCCATAAACACTGATTTCTCTACGCCAACCTCAACTACTGTGTAAATAGTCATGGCTAACCATTCGTCTCTCCGTAACACCGTAACAGTCGGAAGCGAATGCGGTAGCATATCTGCATGTGGGCAAACATTGCCTTCAAGCCTCGTTCCGCGCTCGATGTTATGCGTTAAACCCACCTGCTTTGATCCCAATATCAATCGCAAGACGGCGGATGTTGGATTGTTTTGAGTTTCTACTTTCTCTGGCCTGCAAGCATACCACGCCGTCTAGACTCGCGAGACGTTTTCGGCCATTAACAGCCGGAACAATTTGTTTGCCTAGGCAGCAAGCCGGCGATCGGAAGACGGCCAGTGGTTGTTATGCTGAGTGGTTGTGATCTCTTTCTCAGTGCAGGTTGGGTGCATGCACATGTGCGTGCCAACTTGTGGCTGTGTGTTGATTTTGTTTGCAGATGGTTTCGTTCAAACATGGAAATAGTGCAATGACACCATCGTAAATTGCAATTCTTAACCAAAAAGTAGCATCCAGAGTCAGGCTCACACACAGCAAACGCGCTCACAGTATATCGCGGAAAGTGATCATTCGTTCCTTCGTTCTTCCCAACCGTTGGCACCCTATCTCGTTCTCTCTTTATTACATTTTTTTTTTTGCTCACCAGTTTACTCTCTCTCTCTCTCTCTCTCTCTCTCTCTCTCTCTCTCTCTCTGATTTTTTGTTTACTCCTTTTGGCCGTTGTCGGCAAAGATCAAAGTGCTGGGTGAAAAGTGAACACACCCTTTAGGGCAAATTTTCCTGTTTTCTTCCGTCCAGAGTTTCGAGCTGCGGCCTCTCAATGCCCGAGGCGCCTGAAGCGTCAGAATTGAATCTCAATAAGTGTGTGAGTTTTAACTTGTTTTGCGATTTTTTTTTTCGCTGTACCGTTTTGTACCGACTGGAGATTGAAATTGTAACATGCTGTAGTGTAGGCCTCGGTGTATTGTAGTTCGGTTGCGTACGTCATCATTGAAATTGAGGACTCGCTCTTTACTTGCGAGCCTTCGATTGTTTGGGGCACATTTTCCACCTTATCATCATCAATGACCCGAGCGCGGGTAATGGAACTATGGTTGCGAATTTACTGTCCTTTCGGTCCGAATCCCAATGGGACGCTTCCAACGATCATCCCTGTCGTGATCGATCTTTATAGTGTTCTGCTGTACGTCAGGGCCACTCCCTGCACGACCACCGGCGCCTTTTTGCTCTATCACTTCAAGCGAAACGAGCCTTGCAGCCCGCGGGCACCGCAGCACCGCTGAACGATGACGATGATGAACGGTAACACTTTTACGAAGAATAAATGATTTTTAAATTAATAAACCTCAAAACGGAGCGCGCCAACCCCAACAACGTGGGGGTTTGTGCTGGGATGTTGTTTCTTTCCCTTCCTTGTGCGCTTTTTTCCTTTTGTTTCGTACGCTTTGTTTTGCCCAGTGCCGTGCTCCGTTGAGCACGATTAAGGAGCAAAACCCCGCTCTTGAAGCTCGATAATGACCGACAGAAATTACCCTCATCATCATCGTTCTGCGGCACCCGACACGTCCTGTTCGCCCGAGCTGGCGGTATATAATGGTGTTGCGGTGCGATGTAGCTCTCTGTGTGCGTGTGTGTGTGTGTTGCGGGGGAGCTAGACGGAAAGTGAATTAATCACTTCTCATCAAACTTCCGATGCGCGTATGCGCAACTGCGGTGCATTTTAGAGTGCTGTTGTGCCGCTGCACCTGGAACATTTCAAGCCGGAGAGCGAGAGTCGGGAGAGGAGGGCGCACTGCGTCAAGCCAAGGGCTTGGCAGTATGATCCCGTGGGCCATGGCTTGCACCTTTCCTTTCGGCGGTATCTTCAAGTGGCTTCAAGAGAGTGACTCAAATGTTTATGTTTAACTCAAACAATCATAATTACCATCTACTTATCGGTGCACGCACTGCCGAGTTGCATTCCCGTCGCATCGTCGGCTGGCCCGGTGGCTTGTGGTTTCTGTTGCGCCGCTTCTCCTATCTTAAGTAGCAATGGGTCGGTTAAGAGCATCTTCGAGAGCCTGCTTGTGTGTGTGTACGTGGGGTGAGGGTGGCTTGCTCAGTCCGTTTCTGCCAGAATTACGTACGAAGATGACGGCGCCCCGTGATACGTCAACTTGGCTGCACACAAGCCATTTAGAGCCGTTACGATACGAAGCGGCAAGCATGCAAGAAACGATTTCTCTCTCCGTCCACCATCCACTTCAACTGGTTGATTTGTGTCCACAGAGAGCAAGAGAGGGAGAGAGAGGGAGAGAGAGAGAGAGAGAAACTCACTCTAGGCCGCTAAGGATCCGCTCCTCTCTCCCCGAATGCCCGTTTGGTGAAATGATTTTTTTTATTAATTTTATGGCTTTTAAACGATAGTAAATTGATGCTTAATATTAGCATTTATGACTGCCGCTGTCGGCATCGCTTTATGCTTTTGCCGCACAGTTTCCCATCCATTCGCTTCGGAGTTGGCGAGATTCGACCGCTCCTGCCCCAAACCGGGGGCAGTGCCTGCGAAGCCAACCTTTAAGCGCACACTTTGCGACTTCGCATCGAGCTCGGTCCAGGTACGCTCAGCATCTCAGACCCGCAACACTGACATGCTGACTGTTTTTATCTTTTTTGTCACATTTGGACACATATCGCCGGGCAAATCAACCATCACCAACATCATCGCTTCAAAACTAGCCGCACAATTCGTAATGATTGTTTGCTTCGTACGGGAGAATCGGCAACACTTTTCGACAGCCGGAACGCGGCCTCGAGAGAACGCGAAGCTCGGCAACAGGCTCAACAATGCCCCGCCGCAATTCTCTGTTCCAGTTGTCGGTTATCAACGCTATTTACGTGTGAAGGATGTAAAAGGCGGCAAGAAAGAGAAGATTCTGCGGAGGTTCTGCAGAAAAAAATGGCATTTGCATGCGCAAAGCAGAGCATGATGTCAAGATTTACGACCAGCAATCGGCGGATCGGTCAGATGAATGCTGCCCAGCGACGAGACCTGCTTGCTTGTTGTGATCACCGCACCAGGTTGCATACCCCATCCCGAAGTTGGTGATGGTGCGGTGGCTCCGAAGAAGATTCATTACGTGCTGTAAATGTGTTCGATACGGGACGAAGTTTTGCATTCGAAACGCGCACAATTATTGCAGGGGCAATTTGAAAGATTCGGCGAGGGAATGCGGTTCGATAATGAGGTTATTCGTTTTTTATGGGTCTTTATTTGCTCCGGCAGGGTGAGGTTTTGGAGGTGCTTTTTGTACCATTGCAGATTGAAACTTTAACTTGTACGGAATTATTATAAAAAAGTAACCCGAATTTTTCATGAGTAAATGAGGAAGACTTCAGCTCTTAAGGGATCTTTAATTTCAGATTTATTATGAATATATTTCGCGTAAGACTTGATTTCAAAAGAATCAAAACATCATTTATAATGTTCCATCTAACAGGCTGCTCGGGCATCACTTCTGATCCTTAAAATCCCAATGAATCGTTATCAATTGTTTACCAAATGTAGGTACAGGCAAACAGCGACAGGCAATTCGAGTTACAATCGACAAACATCCTTCTTCATGCCAAACTAGACTTAACACTAACCATATCCCCATCGACGAGCGTGTAAATCTCGGTGCAGTTTGTGGCCTAGATATCGATGGTCGGCTTTTACCAGTGGTCATAACCCTCAACCCCGGATCGATTAGATAATAGACGCACTCGGGAGATGGCCGCATTTTCCCAAGCCCTCCACTGAACCGGTGCGTTGTGCCCGAGCGATACCACTCCAAACATCTTCCCCGCAAAGCGTCAGCGAGTCTTAGTTTCCGGTGAGGAGATTTTTGAGCTTCAGTAACAAACACCACATACCAACAGCAAGGGCATGTTTTACTACCAACGTTACATTTGCATATAGATGAGGGTCTACGAATAACAAAAAAAAAGTGGTTCCTCTCTAACGGTGGAAGCACTAACCCTCCTCCTCCGGGGGCCTTGACGGCTTTGGGAAAAACGAAGCGAACCGGCAAGGCGAAGAGAAAATTTATGACCCGTGCACTCACTCCTAATTTATTGCTTTCCAAAAGGATCGACCGTTTCTGCTCTCTTTCTGTATGTGTGTGTGTGTGTGTGTGTCTCTCTCGTTCGCCGGGCCCGCGTCACCGTGCTTGCAACTTTCTCCTCCGGCAAGAACGCAAACGAAAGTGATAAAAACACGGCCGGCAGCAAATGTCCGGGCTGCAACCTCAAATTACAACCCACACCACGAGCGTGCAGTGTTTTGACAGCAAATGGGTAAATTAGTTCTTTTCGGGCGAGAAGAACATTTTGTCAGCTTTCCGGCACATTGATGCTCCGGCATGAATGAATGAATGATGCGCGGAAGGGCATTTCATGTCGATTTTTTTTGTGTGTGTTTGTATTTCTTTGGGATAAGTTGTGTATTGTGATCATGTTTTTTCCTCTCTCTCTCTCTCTTTTGAGTACTCATATTGCAGCTACATTACATGAGTACATGTAATGTTAGACACAACATTACGCTACGCACGTTTTGTTCGCAACCCTGGTGGTCATTGGACCGCCCGAGTAGCCGGTGGTGGGTGGCATAGCAGTTGCTTTCATCCTATTGTACGCAAAAAACAAAAAAAAAACATTCCCATAGCAGAGGAATGCTTCCTGTGCTTCTACCTTCAACAACCCGCAGACCATGGTTCCCGCAATCAATAGCGCATGTTTGTTTCGGCGAGCGAGTTTTAAGGGCTTTGTTGTTCTTTGCAGTTTGTAGCGAATGGGGTATTTATTGAAAATTAGCGCCCCGATCGAAAACGACCGCGTCGTACCTTGTGCCACGAGCCCGAGCCGGTGGGCAGCCAGACGGGAAGGTGCAACGAAGTGCTCGCTGGAGGAGAGACGGCCGTACGAAGGCTCGTTAAATGTGCCAGTCACGATCTGATTTGAAAATTTGCTTTCTCAAACCACCCCAAACCTTATGGAACAGAAGCAAACACACGGAGGTACAAACACAACAAAAAAAAACACTCGATCGATAGTTCTACCAGCACCGAGAACACCGTTGACCTGGGCCCAGACATCGACTTTACCCCTTTTTTGCTAAGCGGCAACAGACACGGAACCACGGTGTGCGCGATGGGAAATGGGAAGGGAAGTTTTCCGTGTTTTAAAGCCCCTTACCGTAGACACACACACACACACCACCGCGCAAACGTCACTTTGAAAACGAGCGACATTCACGCGATGTTGTCCGATGTTTGTGTGTGTGTGGCGGGAAGTATTTCGGCGTGTCATAAAAATAATTACCCTTCACCGACACCGACACCAAGAAGCCCGGCGTACTTGCACAAGACCGCCGTTTTGCTCCTGCCTGCCTGGCGCTAATTTTCTTCACTTCTCCCCCTTTCGAAAGGGAAAATGCTCACTCATTCTGGAAGCTCAAACGGGAAGAAAAGCCGGCCTGTATACGCAGGGGAAGGAAAAGCTTTAGAAGGTACGGGAAAAACACAAGCAACCGGCAGCACCGTTGGACCCTCGTCGGTGTGTTTGTGGAAAGTTCGATTTAATTACAGTGTTAATTGATCATTGTTTGAGGTGCGACCCGGTTATTGTGTGTTGGGTGCTCGCTCATGCCCATGTCCCATTTCGGGCAGGGCACTGTGTCCGCGTGCGTTGGGCCAGGGAGCTGCCACCGAGTGGTAATTGATTAGCTCTGGAGGGCTGCTGAACGGGGACCAAAAGGAAACATCATCCCATTGTGTTTGGCGCTTTGGAAGGTGCGGTAAATGGGAACCAAACTGTGAGTGGGATTTTGAACGCCTATTTTAGGTAACTCATTTCTGCTAATAATAGATATTAGTACATTAGGTAATTATTTTATAATACTTGTTTTACTCTAAGGTCTAAAAAAAAATCCACAAGCAGCAGCTACTAAATCAAACTTTAACTCACAACTCAACGCTAATTAAATGGCTCGGTCCGCTAATAAGTTAGCCTAGTTTCACCGCACCACCCTTCACCTTTTGCAGTGGCCGGGAAGGACGGGAAAGACCGAAACCAACGGCCAGGCGACACTTGCGTGCCACTAACAGGATTCTCATCATGTGGGCTGCATGAAATCATTATCCTAATGTGAAGCTTTTGTTTGCAGCACAACCACATCGCATGTGTGTGTGTGTGTGTGTGTGTGTGTGTGTGTGTGTGTGTGTGTGTGTGGGCGAAAGGGAGACCCTTTCGAAACAGAGGACAAGGTATAAAAAAAGCACTATCATTATACGCAGCTCTGGTGGTCCCTACCCTCTGGTCCCACCACCGGTTCAGCTTGACGAGTGAGACAATTTGCCAGTGGCAGTACTGACACGAGGTCG
>KI920961.1:9334-24159 GCA_000473525.2 Anopheles melas | reverse complement strand
ATTGCAAAAACTGTTCTATTCAACGAAATAATAATCAAACATGGCTATTTTGATGAAACTGAGCATTCAATTTCGCACAATTTTAGTAAAATGGTTAAAAAATCAATGAAAATCCTGTTATACCCTTTCCGATGGTTAAATTTGTCAGCAACACATATTTAGTTTCAAAGAGCAATGCATTCATACTATTTTGATTGTAAACGGAGGGAAGTTTTTAATTGTTACACAAGGTTTATCGATCAGTTTGAATGTAGCATCGCAACAAGTTCTTCAATTGTATCACAAACAAATTTCAATACGATAATAGCAAACCATTGTGTTAAGTATGAAAGGGAATAATATAAATAAATATAACAATGCAATATTGGCTGAGGTTTCTGATCTGCAAATTTATGTATCTATTTCTTTAGTATGCAATATATACCTTAAAATTCCTTATTTATTTATTTATTTATTTATTTATTATAGAGTATCGAGCCTCCATGGCCTACATACAGTGCATCAAACCGTAAAACCCTATGTAAACACTCCCGTAGCTTTTTCATTCAATTTAACCTCCACATATCTGTTCGCTGCACGCACCGGATCCGTTGTTACGCGTGTAATGTCCATTTGTATGTACAAAATGTCATTCAACCCGCCCGCGTTTCGTGCGTTCGTTTCATTTTGTTTTCCCATTTGTATGGTTTCGATTTTGTGCTCCAAATACCCGCCATACACATGCACATAAACGGGAGCTCAAGCTATTCGCTCTAGACACGGTGGCGTCTGGGGGTTGCGTTTCGGTTTGCCCCCTTACATTGCTCATGCGTATCCTCATGCGTCCAGTGGCACGGGGGGGTTCAGTATGCGTGAGTAAGGTTAACTCAACCCATTTGTAGGTGTTTGGTGTCACTTGGGATCGAAGGGGGTTTTGGATCACATCAATTGCCCAATTTTGTGCTACTGGACATAGAAAATTAAGGGTAATTGCAATAATGCGATGACCTTACGTTGGAAAAAGTGTTGCAAATTATAATAAAATGCAATAAGTCGAATAATGATTTTGTAGTTCATAACAATCACAATATCAAATGATTAAAACAGGTAGGAAACTACAGTTTAGAGCATTTAAATGAAATTAAAATATTGTTTCAAAGATAAATCCACGTTGCCTACACTGCACCCAAAACCCCCGCGGGCAAGCTTCCTAATTGTACAGCCACCACCCAAGTCACGTAAAGCGGACGCTTCCAAGGGGCGTGAGAGCCAAAATGGTCATAATTCAAACACACACCAACCCCCCGACTAAAACACAACCCCAAAAGGCTCGCGTGCGCAACCGGCCAGCCAGGCACGCGTGAAAGCAAACCGTTCTGTTGCACCTCTCGTCCGTTATCCTTCATCGTCACGTACAGCAAAAGAACTGTACCCTCCGTACACCGCACACTCGCTGTTGGGGCTTCCCGTTCGCGCAATCGCAATGTGCAATATGATTCCCTCCGCGGTTCGATACAAAAAAAAACATTAGCCCACCCCATCATCAGCGTACGTCCGGGTGGGTGGGTTTGCGCTCCAAAAAGAGAGAAAGAAAAACCAACTCACGCACACACTTGTTCTCGTGTAATTCTGTTTTTTTTTTGTTTTGTTTTGCGCAAAGGGCTGTAAAAAAAAAAAAACCGCGGTTCCGCAACCCCGCATTGCGTTGAGTTCGCGCAGTGTCGATTGTCACGTTTAACGACGTAATTGTTGAGCCCGTTGACGACCTGATAACTTCGTTGATTGCGCTCGGATGCGCATTGCGATTTTGCGCTAGAACTGTGAGCGGGGCGGCGGCTTTGTTTTACCCACTTCTAGTCCCATTTCTATCCGCTCAATGCCAACTGGTGGCGATGGTTTAGATGCTACACGAAGAGATTTATAGCCGCTTGCCAGTGCTGCGGCTTCATTGTATATGCTGCACTCTCCGCCAATGATGACAAAACGATGCCAATAAAATCGGAGCCTTAAAGTGCAACGAATGCAACCGGTGCTGCAATGTGCAAGGCTGCGTGTGGAAGGGGACGGAGCTTCCAATGAATAGGGTAAAATATAAAACAGTAGTTTAATAGTTAAGCGTCTTACAGCTTCATTTTCCTTGTAATTATTATGGTCAACTTCAAACCTGTTTTTTTAGCTTTATTCACCTTAAAACTGTAAAAATATAACGTTATCTCCATTCATTCAATTTGATTGCCATTGAATTATCGATTGATTGTCTCTTATCATATCATCTGGTAATATTTATGGCCATAAGCAAGATATTATAATGAACAATTTTAACGTAAGCTTGTTATTTTCTCAATCAAATGAATCGATTAAACATCACATTTTAATAAAACTAGAATTTTTGAATCTTTAAAGTAAGTAAGTTTATGTAAAATCGTGACAAAGTTTTCATGCCAAGTTCATGCCAAATAACCATAAGAAATCCCCGCTCGCCAGTTTCAAAGCTCGAAAGTGTAAAAATACTTCAAACGCGTTAAAAATACTTCGACGCATTAAACCTCTTCTGCAAATACTTAGAACACTGCACCTTACGGACACTGTATAGTGGCGCAAAATTAACACAATGCAAACAATCTCAGCCTCTTAAAAAGCCCCCCCCCCCCCCCCCGCCAGCCTAGTAACAATTGCCATTAACATCAATAAACAAACGTTGCCACAAGCACAGGCGGAAGATAAAAACCGCGTCGAACAAAATGGCCCCGTCCATGGACAGGCAACGCTCGTAAAGTCACGCTTCTTCCCCGGGTCAGCGAAACCCTCCCCCAAGAAAGGGTCATTCCGTACGCTCCCAGACACGCTGACAAACACTGCTGACAAGTGCGAAATGCACTTCACCGTTTGCATTGTGTAGAGCACATGCAGTTCAACGTCATTCGGGGTTTTTTGTTCCTCTCGGAAGTAAAGCTGAACTGTTGACCTTCGCCAAACCACCGTCAACCCTGGTGCGATACGCGCTTTGTCACATGCGTTCCGTTTGATTGTTTCGCATTTTTTTTCGCTCTCCTCTCGATCTTAGAACGGTTTTGTTCGGAGAATGCTACACAGAACAAAAGACACACGTGGGCACAATTTATGTGCACATTTTAGATGGAGGAAGCTGTACAGGGGAAGGGTTTGGGGTACATTCGCTTGCAACGAACCGATTGGGAGCCAGACCCACACGGATAAGAGATGCGTGTGCTGCCCGCTTTTCAAATCCGCCTCTCAATGAAACCCTTTTTGTGGGCCATAATTTGGCTGGGAAGGTAAGAAGGCGATACACCGATGCCGGCCTGGCCGACCGAACATAAACCGATTGACCATTGTATTCCAAGCTGCTCACTGATGTAGAAATACAGCTACATGGAAGGACGCAGCAACCCTTCAAACGTATTGCATTGTCGACGATTGTGGGGTGGAGGAGGTTCGTCGCTTTGGCCGGCGTTGCAGTTACCGGGGTGTTCGTTTGAAACGGTGCCCATCTGAAAAGCTGAAAAGCGGCTCCCTCTCTCTCTCTCTCTCTGGTGCCTCGGGTGGACGATGCAGTGAAGGAAAACTTACCTCAACCCCTTTCCTCCCCCTCCCCTTCCCCACATACCCCTTCTCGCCCAAGAGCCAGCTTAAGTAGCTGTGGTGTCTTTTTCATGAGTGTGTTTGGCGCAATTTTATGCGCTTAGAATTCGAGGGCCGAACCGTGGGTGATGTTTTAATCATGAGACTGTTGAAGAAGCAGCAGCATCAAGATTTAAGCCGAAGGCGGAGAGGGTTTTCCTCTCGCCGCAACTGCTGCTTGGCGTGGTGTTGTTTGATTGTGCTTACTGATTTATGAATTCTGCACTGCCAGCTGCCCCGTTGCTGGTGGTGTTTTTCCAGCTAGTCGCGGTGGACTATGTAACAATCCGTAACGCAACCGAAGGCCACATCGGACGGAGCGCACACCAAAAGCACCCTGCCGCACGTAGTGTTTAGCTTGTTTGGTCGGTGCGTTAATTGTGGCGCCTTGCTTTTAGAAGGAGGCGACTTGGTATGGTTTAATTTTTTCCATTTTGGGCGCCACTGTTTCAGGGACACGGGCGAAGGGTTTTTTTTCCGTGGGGGAGGAATCACCGTGAAAAGGTGATAAAGATAAGTACGAGAGCGCGATGAATTAATCGCTCAGTTTAGCGTTTCAAAGTTACGTCTTCACGGTGGAACGGATGTATTTAATCTCCACTTCCGAAGCGCAACCGTATTGTGTGAGGGAGAATAAAGGCGCTGAAAGAGTGTGGCCAACAAACGTAGGATTAATTCTAAACGTCATTCGCAGGGGGAAGCAGAAGAAATTCTCCGCAATCATTACCAAACAGGCTTTGCTATGTGAAGAAAGCTGTTACGGGAATTTTAATTTGAGCTCGTTAAGCCCCACCCAGTCCATGATAATACAGCAGCATGACAACCACGGGCATGTGTTGAAACCGGGATCGCACTGACAATCAACGAAGTGATAAATTTAATGTTCCGACAAAGCCACGTTTAGCTCGCGCTCAGGATAATTTTGATGAAAATGTGAAATTTCGTACTTTTTTCGGCAAAGGTGTCCATGTGTGAAGCATGTGTTGGCTGAGAAAGTTATGAATATTAAACGGCTGCTTGGGAATTGCAGATAAGCTTATGGAGTGTCCCATTCTTACAGTACGTGGATCTGATTTATTAGGCTGTTCATTTTTTTTTCAGAATAGTTCAGAATAAGCAATGATTAAGCTATTCATTTTGAGAGTTTTTTAAGGGAGCAAGCAAGACATAGGCATTTAGAGTTAATTAAAGCAACAATAAGATGTTTTACCACTATATTCAACCAGTTCAAATCTAACGGATAGCTGTCAAAAGCTTAGTAAGGTTAACTCTCCAAAATAGTGAAATACGCGAATCCGATTTACCTAGAGCTATCGTAACTGAGGACATTAAACATGAGGATCAATATGTGTTCTTCCCTATGGATGCCCTCTTCTTTGGATGTTCTGCTTCACTATGGGCAAAAGTGAGAAAATGTCTCCTGAAAGCCATGGTATTTTAGCGGGAATTAACCATGCTCAAGCTGAAGCGACTTTTAGGAAGTGGTTTTGCGGGTTTCGTTGAACAAATAGAGACAATCAGCCAAAATCACAAAACTCAATCCAAGAGGAACGAGAATTGCAGTTGGCTAGATGCAACGGTTACTTGAATTTATTTCATGAATATCCTGCTCAGTTTTGCGTACAATTTGGCAAACTGTTCGAAATACATCCAAAGAAAACACCATTTTCTATCATTTTGACAATCGCTACGATCGTTCCTGAATGCGATCGAGTTTGGGAACGTGGTTGAATGCTCGAACACATTTCAAATTCATACAGTCACAGGAAGTACCTCTGCAAGTCATTTCCCATCGATTAAAAGTAATCGGAAATGGTCCGAACGATGAAAAATTGTTTCTTATATTGTGTCTTAACTGAAAGTGATAGAGTTGGTAAATAAATATAACGTTACAGACAAAGCAAGATTTAGGTGAGACTTCCAAGTGAAACTACGCCATATTTTGTCCAACATATTTAATATCTTCCAGCATTCCGTTTGAACCATTTGCCCTATCGATCGGTGAAGGGTATGCCCTCCACTACCAATAGAGAGCCCCATGTGTGTTCCCCATGTACCCCGAGGCGAACGCCATACGACGTGTTGAGTTGGTTTCGTTAATTATTACTTTACTACACCAATCATTAGCTAGAAATCAAAAACAGAGCACTATTAAATAATTACGAGATCGCGATATTGCCACCTCGTCTAGATCGTTCTGCATCTAACTGCTCCGAAGAAAAGCGACAGGTCCACGGCAGCGAGAGTCAACCACCCAGCCCCGAAGGCGAATTCCATCCAACAGTGACCTCGCCCCGGCCAGATTCCACGAAACATTCCATAAGTATGGAGTGTAGACACAGACCAGGCGGCTTTGCCGATGCAAACTGCATGCAAGCCAACAGGACAACTGCATCTATGGGGTGTTTAAAAGCACCTCACAAAAAGGCAGAAAACAATCGAACTGGTGTGATCGTGAGGCGTTGGGCGGTTTCGCTGGCCATTTTTTGTTTCGACCGTATTTTATCGCTTAAAAACTGTTAACACACACCGAAGTTATCGCAATCGAACGCGATCTCACGTGTCTAGAATGTGGTTTTGCGTTACCATTCCACGTGCGGCGTTGTATCCGGGCATGGGGAAGTGAGCAAAGAAAAAAAGAAGGAAAAAACACCCCCGTATGATGAATGGCTTCTTTTGACGTTTGTAGAACACGGTTTGCGGTTTGCGTTCCGTTCATGTGTAATTGATCTAGTTTTTGTTTCCTTCGTTTGCTGCTGCTGCTGCTGCTGTTGCGGGTGCAGCTAGGCGGGAAGAGTTAATTAAACGTTAACGGGAAAAAAGCCCTGTGCGCGAAGGGTGTAGGCAAACGGCTTAATTTATGGCTTTTAATAATGGTACATAAAAGCTTTCTTAAGATAAGCAAGGCATTGTTTGAAATCTTAAATGACAGATTAACCATTACGAAACGCGATGCATTAGTGGAAGCAAGCACGGGACACAAATTCTGACTTCATTTTGCCTAAATGCTACTAACATCTGTTAGATATTCAGGTGGGATCTAATTGCTTCATTGTTTTATTAATTTTAACATAATTTACTATGCAAACTATACTTAAATAAAATATTTCAGCACATTTGATAGAAGATCCTGAAGCGTATGTTGCATCGGTTGTTGTGTCTATTTATACTTATTTGCTTTGAAAGAAAACATATGCATAGATTAACCTTAACCTCATCTACCAAGCCTTTCGTTTCAAGCTATTTAATTAAACAATAATTCCCTTTGCTCTCTCAAATTTACGATTTTTAACGAGTGTAAGTGTTTTTTTTTCGATATTTCGATATGTTTTAATATAAATATGTGTGTATTTTGAAGGTTCTAAGACAATATTACAGATGTTTGGGGATGTTTAAAATTCACTAATACATTTTAGTGAAGCAAACTTATCCATAACATTTTATTTAGCCTTAGTTTGGTCCAATCTTCTGTATTTACTATTTCTTACTTTATGTTTAGCTTTCTGCATTGGGTTTCAGGAACAAAAGGAACGAAAAAGTCATCAACGCAGCGCATGAGGTATTGTGAAACATTGATAATTTGCACATTATTCTGCTTGATAGTATAATTTGCTAATGTGCAGCCATGCTTCTAATGTTGTAGTTGTCTCCCACGTGAAACAAGTGATTGCTTGTATAGTAAATTAAGTTAATTCCTTTTTCGAAAAACTAAACCTCTCATTTATGCGGTAAAAAAAAAAAATGACCTCACCCTTGGAAAAGCTCCCAACATAACAAAAGAAAAACTACCTACCAGCATCAAAACAGCTTCAAACCTTCAACAAGCAGCTACAACCGTTCCGAAACTTTCCATTAAGCTTCTGTACAGTCTGCAGGTGCAACAGCTACGGCCGCCGTATGGTTACGGTTATGATTACGAATACGTAGTGTGGGTTGTTTTTTTTTTTTGTACCACCAGCGTACCGGCGGGAAGATTAGATTTTCACTTCTTACTATCGCTACCACACTGACGTCTGGCGCGGCATCGATCGTGGAAACGTTTGCCAGACACACACTCACAAAAATATCACTCTCACTTGTTTCGTGCTATTGGTGCACGAAATAATTTGCTATCAAAATCAAACAGCAAAATGTATCTTCAATCACCACTTGCTAGCACCATTCAACACCCTGGACAGCGTCGCGTTCTTCCTAAGCACAGTAAATCACTAAGGACGGAAAACAAGATAAATAAAAAGCTCATTATTTGAAACTCACTTCACCAGCAAAACACACTTCAACAAACACACCCTACAATCATCAAAACAAGATGCATAATTCACCGCACAATTAAAACACTCCCCAACACTGCACAGAGCGGAACGGTCCAGGAGGAAATTTTCACTCGAAATAATCATTACAATTTCCCTTCAAACGACGTGCCTCTCTGCGAAGATTTGGCTGGCGCGATGGGCGATGGCAAGATGCGAGATGAAAACTACCAGATAAGGGTTGTTAATTTTCACTTTCACTCCCTGCGTCTTGCTCTTTGTCGGCTCTTTGTCACTTAACGCGCGGTGCCCACACATACACACACACACACACACAAGGGAAGGAATGCTCAATGCACAAAAGCTCATCATAAAGATCATCTCATTTGTTTGAAGCAATTTTGCGCTTCGTTCCACGTTTGGAGCAATGTGTTTCACAATCTACGTATCACTAATCACGTATCGCGGGTGTAAGGAGTGGCCCGCCAAACTGAAATCCTAACCCGGTGTCGAACAATGTATTCGCAATCGCCCCAAACTGTTCGCGCGCTTGTGTAGTCCGCTGTTGGTGTTGTTTTGTGTTTGATAACGCACGAACAAAAATCACCTTAAAAAAAAAAAAAAAAAACATTCCACAACCTCAACCTGGTTGCCCATCACGGAATCACTGAGTTGACGCGGTCACCCGGCGGCGCAAAAATTTGAAAGAAGACATGGTCCAAAACCCAAACCCCTCCAAACTAAATAAAAACGCAAAAAGAAATCATTTTTAGTTTGCTTTTTTTTTCGATGATGCACACACCATCACATCTTTCTTTGGCCACCGACGGCTGCTTCAACCAAGCGGAGCCAAGACACCGAAACCTGTTTGGCGCGAAGAAACAGCACCACAAAACGAAACGTTACCAAAACACAAAAAGCGCTGCGTTACGCGATCATCACCACCGGAAGAGGCGACCTCTGGCAGTGGCAAGTGTGACGGGGTGACGGTGGCGCATTGACCATTAACGCAGCGCCGAAAGATGACCACCACGGCCGTGGACAATCTGCCAGCCGCCAGCCTTTCTGCTTGATGCGTTCAATGATGAGCCAACGCGATGGTCACACGCGAAGAAACACACCTTCGCGGGTTGGGCACTGCCAAGCGGACGGACGATGGTGGACACGCTGCCAAACATGGTGTAATGTCACCTTTTGCTTTCGATGAGGAGCTGCCAGGGGGCATGTGCTGTGACTGTACAAACCAGAGGATTGATCACCAATCATCACTGAACACGACACACTTTGAAATTGTTGGGGAAAATGCTTAACGAAATAAAACTACCAATCTCACTTAAGATCAGTTGAAGCTGATCGAATGATATTTTTGTAAAATTAATAACACACTACTGCTACCCGCCACTCTTCACTCAAGTCACATTCTGTACATCTTATCGCCAAAACACAACTCCAAATGCACACACACACACACACATACAAATTTAACAGCTTTCTTGGAATTTTATTAGCGAAAAAAAACTTCAACACACTGGGTTATTCCCACAGCGGAACCGCGCTCGACCTTAGTGTACATAGCTGGGAGGACACCGAACAGTCGCCCAAGTTTGTTTGTTTGCGTTTACGTGAAGTTTCCACCGCGCGATCGGTTGTTGTTGTTGTCGTTTGTTTTTTTTTTCCTTCGTCGTTCGTTTGTCTTGCGTATTTGAAACTTTGTTAGCCACGCTGCCACACCGATCTGCCTGTGTGTGCTTACGCTGACTTTCAAAACCCGAATGAAGCACGATCGTCTGCGCGGGGCTGGTAAGCGACGAACCCACCGCGTGCTCGCGCACTCACAAACTGAATCCGGTTTGAGTTGCCGCTGGATGGATTGAGCTGGCCTGTGTAAATATGTAACCGGTAAGTTTTGGTGGAAAATTACAGAACATTAATAGAATGTCTAATTTTCTACTGGTATGTTTGGAAGCAAGCATAAACAATCGTAAGACATGTTGTGCATGGAAAGAGGATCTCAAAAGTTGTGAAAAACTGAAAACTGTTTAAACGCTTTTAATAAGAACTAAATAACGCTGTGTTTCATACGTATTTTCCACGTACTATAATGTAACATATTTGAAACATTGAGAACAGATCGACACCTTGATGCAAAAAGGAAAAAAAACTTCCAACACTTGTACCACAAACGCTTACCAAATGTTACATGTTCAAATTGCTGCTAAGTAGCGTGGTTTGCTTGAATGCCGAACAGCATTTCAGATTTGCTTGAAAGCAGCCGTATTTTTCATTACAGGAGTGTCAAACCCTCGATATTTGAAACGTGGCTCAAATTCAATCATTTAAACAAATTGCATGAACATTTGAGTTATTCCTTTCCTCCGCATGATTTTAAACATGCGTCATGCTGAACTGAGTTTGACAGTTCTTTGTGATGTGTTGGAAATCATGTGGAAGAATAAATGAACAATTATTGTGGTGTAACTTCAAAATGTGACTAGTATTGAAAAACATCTCGCTTAATTTGAAAAACATCATATTGATTTACACATTGAAACTTCACTTGGCAAACTTTGTAATAGGTAGCTTCTCGTTACGAATAATATAGAGCCTATTTTTCTTCTCTGAAAGGATACCCTAACAACCTACAATTATATGGTCTTCCGGGGGTATAAAAGGGACTGAATTTGAAGAAACAAACCATTCGGATTTTGTTACTAAGAATAACTTCACCTTTTTCATTTTCGCATATTATGATCACGAAAGAAATCACCCTCCTCAACTCTTTCTACGGCATAGGCATCTCAAATTATCTGAGGAAGCAACTGGCGTGAAGGTTGATTACTGGTGTTGAGTGGATTTGATTTACGAGGTTACATCCTTCGCGTGGACCACAGATCGATCGCCGTTGTAAGAACTATGAAGAAAAAAAAACAGTTATGTTCCTTTTTCTCAAATCCACCATAGCTTAATTTCTAACTCCTTGGTCACTATCACTTTTTGGTATCTTGGTATGCACAATTATTATTATTTATTTATTTATTTATTTTTACAAATTTTCTAATTGGTGTTGCAAATGCTCTGTCATGGCTCTGGCTCTGGCTGACGTATTAGTTTGACGCTGGGGGAACATTCATTGCTAAAGGTGGAAAACAAAGTAGAAAAGCATTTAAAATGTTGAAATCCTTGAAGTAGTTTGGAGTGAGGGAGTTGACTAATTTTTACTAGGACTTAAAATACGACCTGGACTTCCTTCGACTAACGGATTGGAATTGAGGATGATTTACGCTCAGGGTGGTCCTTGCGATCAGTGTCCGCCTTACGGACGGACTGATCTTCTTGACCGCGTAAGGAAACGTATCAATTGTGGAGGAATTGGCCTAACAACAGGCTTATATTTAAGAATATATATAAAGAAAACTACTTCCCCAGCTACCTGTATAATGTGCTTCGCCCAAACTGATCAATGCCAAGATGGCGAGCAGTAGGAATGATATCGTAATTTTCATGCTGTTTGAATGTAGCTGCGATTGTAGCTAGATCTGAACTTCATAATACATTCACGTTCCTAACGTTTTATAGCAGAATTACTGTAAATCTTTCTAGAGGAGCATGTGTTCTGTGTCTGTTTGGTTGCTGAAATGCAAACAAATAACCATATATCAACCGGAGCTACAAAATACGAGAAACACTGCATGACGCAATCCAAGACAGAAACACCGTTCAGATGCTCAGATTTGTCAGTCCGTTTAAAGACAGATGTTATGATCCATTTTTTATGGCATTTTGTTCTATGTATGGTTGAGGTTGTTTTGCAAATGAAAGTGGTTGACACAGGTTTCTACCATTTCAAGTAATTTTTTTCATTATCATATATAATCATTTGTACAAATAGTTTATAGGATAGAAACCCTATTTGCACCCTTTCCGCTATTAGCATTCCAAAGTTAAGTGCCGTCGTACCTCTTTCATCTGATACTCGTATATTGCACATGGAAGCTTAAGAAAACTTAAGCATCATCATTGTCTGAAACATAACTTTAAAAAATCATTGTATGACAGATTGTCATTCATTTTGTCATAAAAAGTCATAGTAATTGAGAATTAATAATTGAGTAGTAATTGAGTAATTAATTAAGCAGTAATTGAGTAGTAAGTAATTGAGTCATAGTAAGAATCATAGTAATTGAGCAGACAAAGAGAACTTAGGACGTATGTATATAGAAATATCAGATTTGTTTTCTTATCCGCATCCCATTCAGTACTTGCAAGAGGTTCCCTCTTTTCAAGAATGGAATTCAAAACATTTCAGGCATTTGCAAAAGTCGACGCCGCTACACCATTTGGAGTCTCGTTATTGGTGTAAGCTTGCTTGATTGTATATATCAAACTGCACTGCACAGCAGCTAATTAAGCATGACAGTGGAAATAACAAATCATGCATTTTTGAGGAACTTGCTTTCTTTGGGCTGGTCCTTTCGGTCGTTGTGGCTTGGGAGGACTTGGTTTAACAACAGGCGGCCGTTTAATTGGTCCATTGTTACCAGAGTGCTGTGCTTCAGCCAAACTCATCATCGCCAGGATAGCGAACAGAACGAAGAAGAGCGTAATCTTCATGTTGATTGAATGTAGCTGTGATTGTAGCTAGATCCGAACTTGACATTAGAGTCACGCTCATACCGTTTTTATAGCAGAATTAAAGGATACTGATCTACTCTGTGTCTGTGTGCTTGTTATTTTTGAATCTATGTTTGGAAAACTGAGGCTGAAATATAAACAAACAACTGTAGGGAACTATGTGTTTCTGTAACTGTAGGGAACTATGTGTGTTGTGTTTCCCTGCACAACTATAGTCCAACCAGAGCTAGAAAATACTAGAAACAACGCATGGTGCGACCCAAGAGATAGCAAATACAGTTCAGTAAAAGCAAATTCGTGTGGCGCATGCGAAGAACATGCAGTGGCTCCACATCACTGATGAGGCATTTGATACGACACAAACAGTGGCTGTTAAAATAAACACTTGTTAAAAGCTTCGATTTATTTGCACGTTTTAAAACTAACATCCGTCTACATGTTTTGATGACATGTTCTTACAAAAGAATATAGCTGAAACAGTTTTCTGATATCTCAAAAACATTTACCTCAGTAAAAGGAAAAGTAGTTGATATTATCACATGTTAATTAGTGACGGAAATGTGTGTTTTTAGAGTCAGCTTTTGGAGTCATTTTCTCCAACTCATGTTTCTCCAACTGTCACAAATCATATCATTATCTGTACAAAATGGCACGCAAAATACAAACATTCTCATCCTTTCCACCTTTCGCATACCAAAGCTATAGCCTAGCGCATCTCTTTCATCTCGTATCCGCTTCAGAAAGCGTCATGTTGCCATCCGGTTAAGGTAAGTGGCCAATGATCGTAGAGATCATCCACCTTCAACCGAACCGCAGTGACAGATGAAAGTGAAGCGATTTCCGATGCCAAACGACACGTCTCGCAGGGGATGATCTCGAACCGGGCGGGTAGGTTGGCAATGAAAATGGTACAGCAACCCGCCAACGCTGAATAATGTATGCAAGGTCTTGCCCATCCCCGTACCGCACACGCGTATACTTTCTTCAGCTTTCAGTCGTTTGTAGTTGAGTTGAGCTGTTTTTTTTTGCACCGCACTTTTACCCGAGATTGAAACCAGGTCTACCAGGGAAGGCCGTGAACCTACCAGGTGTGCTTCGGTTGCGTGAGGTGCGTTCTGGTTTCAATTCCCATTGCGGTGGTTTATCTTGCCTGGCGAACCGAGACAACCGGTGTTTGGAGATTGAACTTTCTCAAACAGAAATGAAGCATAAATAACGAAAGATGTAGGCGCACGACGGTACAAAGAAATGGCAATGTCAATCATCGTCTTGAAAGTTGAGGTTTTGAGGTTTCGATTACTTGTCGATCATTCAAACGATCACACATAAGATGGATATGATCGATCGTTGTTTTCTAATCTTCTATCGTTCATGTGATTGCACACATTGTGGTTTTTATTTTATGCAACAAGTGATCGTCTGTATCACGAACGCGCTTTACTTAAGCATCACAATAATTCTAATAACGCTGGAACGCTGGTTGCATAACCAATCGATAATGGAAAGGCGAACATGATAAGAGATTGGATCAACTAATAGCATGCATCAAATCACCAAAAAATCTGATTAACCCAGCACTAGTCATGAGCCCGCCCCTAGTCATGGGCCAACCGAGCGATAACAGGAAATGGTTAGATAAACCTGCACAGACAGATTAGAGAAAAATCGATCGATCAAAACCGGTCAACCGTCAATCAAAATTGGCCACTCTTGTTCCATTTGGCCGAACAAGAGAAAAGGTAAAAATAAATCGCCGAGAGAAAGAGATCGAAATTGGCATCGAAAATTGACCGATGGAAAGCAGGATGTCGATAGAGGGCAGCGCCAAATTTCGCCCTGTGCCTGGGGCTCATATTTCGTGGGCAATCTCCTACACCGTCATCGCTTACTGTTGTAGGGCGATGCTGCAGCAATCAACGCTAATTCCTTCGCCGTTCACCTTGTGGTTTATCAGACTTTGAAATGCACAGTACGAAGTTCATTGATCCATTAGATGGCTAATGGAGGGAAAAAGAAATGTTTGCTCCGCTCGCCTTTCGAACATCGCTTCGTAATTTTAACGGAAAGACCTCGTACTAAAATCTGAATCAAAAGTAAGCTTTTTCATTCTCAACTGGTTAAATAGTATACTCAACTGGTTAAACTAACTCCATTTGCAAAACAACCTCAACCATATTCATGGAACAAAATATCATCAAAACATGTATCACAACATGCGTCTTAAAATGAACAAACAAATCGGAACTTGTGCCAAGTGTCTTGTTACCACCGGCACCTTTGTCGTATCAAATGCCTCATCAAGGATGTGGAGCCACCGTTGTTCTC
>AXCO02006414.1:0-18346 GCA_000473525.2 Anopheles melas | reverse complement strand
ATATTTTATTTTCAATGTTTGTATTTCGGAAATTTGAATTGATTAAAAAAACTTTTCTAAAAATAGAATTGAATCAACCTGCCAGTTACAGGAGCAAATAGCAATATACATTCTCCAAGTAACAAGGTGTTAAAAAATTCAAAATACGATGTTGTAAGCTGAAGTCTGTTCAATTTGATATTAGAGACTTATTTTCATTTTTAAAGTTCAGTGATTAGCTTTTTAAAAACTGAAGATTAGACTTACAGGGTCCTTGAGCTGGCTTAACACCAAAAGTAAACACAGCAATTCCTTAAAACACATTTCAACTATAACAAGGGAAACTCCAATGATTTGTCACTGGTTGCTTTGTGTACTTTCGACACACATTTCACAATGTTGAATTGGGATTTTACGGACCGAAAATGAAGATTGCATTGTTTAGCTGACTAGAGGAACCCTGTACAAAGCTGAGATGGTCAAAGTAACCCTGCCGATCGTAATAAAACTTGTTGAATACTGATAGCGCACTGTGAGTCATTTTACAAATTATAAATTTCAAACATCTTTAATTTATTATTTATCTTGTTTTTACTATTCAAAATGAATTTGATTCTAAAACCTAGAAACAGGCAAACGAGCTACCTTTAAACAAACATTCTAACAAAAAATGTGCCGAAGTCTTCACCACATTGAACCTTTTGTGGTAACTTTAATAAACTGTTGTACAATTAATGAAATTTTCCAACACAAACATATCCAAACCACTCTTCAAAACTGTTCGTTGAACCACTTTAATGCTAAGTGAAAACCAAAACGCTTTCAACAGCCTTCAGATAATTGTGTTGCAACTCCCACCGGCTAAAAATCATTTCCCACGTAACTCTTCCCAGCTGCTCGAAAAGAAACCGAATCAGAAACATTGGCAGTTAATTAGAGACCCTTCCGCAAACTAAAGTCATAGCCGATATAGCCCAAATGACAAAATCAACGACCACAGCCAATTCTATCAGCGTCAAGAGGCAACACATTACTGTTTTAACGGGTTCAGGCACACTCGTTTGCCCGTCCTACACTGTCCGGGTCCGCGCACTGTACTGGGGTACCGTTTGCAAGGTTCCCAAAAATGCTCCTCCACCATTAATGCCACTCAAGTATTGGGGCAAAACTAATTCTCCACCACAATTACGCACCCTAATCGAATCCGGTAACTTCATTTCGGCTCGGTGTTGCAAGTTGTTGTGTCCCTGGTTTGCGGAAAGTGCCACCGTTCGAAACGCCGCGTACGACCAAACCACACTTAGTTAACGTTAACTTTTGTCTTGAAGGGTTCTTTTTTCGTATGTGTGTGTGTGCGTGTTAGAGTGGGATTGTGTGTGTGTGTGTGTTGCGGCTTCAGATGCGACGGTGATTGCTGTCTGCTCCTCTAATTACCCTTTTCCGGCTTCCGGGGCTACCCGGAATCCATCAACAAGTGGTGAAAGCTTCGATGTTTCTTCCTTCTTCCCCATCATGTCCAAGAGGATGCCAAAAGCGCTGAAAAGATTGGCAAGATAGGGAAACATTCTTTCGGCATCAGGGAAAAAAAGAACGAAAAAGCACAAAATCAACAGTTTCCCATCACTGCTAGTGAGCTAACTTCAGAGGTAGAAAACTTGCTTGGTCCACTAGAGTTTGTGTTCGGAGCAGCAGGTGTGGCGCAGAGAAGAGCATACGGGACCGACAGAAACGTTATTGGATGGCAAAAATGGTTGTGCTGCGTCGCTGCAACAGGACTTGTTTTGGTCGGTTCGCGCAAACTTTCGGCGATGATGAATGGTGGGTCGAAGCGAAGCGAAAGGTGAACCGTCCATATCTGTGTGCCAATGTCATTAGTGTCGTCGTTTGCCAGTTACTCTTCCTTTCCTTGTGGCCAGCAAATGTGTTGAATTAGTGGTGGAAAAAGTTAATTTATGGTTACACTTTCATCGTGCTCCGAGCATCATGCTCTCCTATCCAAGGGTACGACGGTGGTGGTGATCCTGACATACTGACCATTTTTTCGGAGGAATGCGCGAGCAAAGGTGTGCAGGGCGATTCTGGGGACCATCGTACACGCTGCGGAACTTTTATGGACTACAGCGTCAATTGGCATGTTTGGCAGCGCTCAGTTTGCGAGTGTGTGTGTGTGTGTGTTTATGTGCCTTGTCCCTCATTCCCTCGCCAGAACGAAAGATGTACTTGCGAAGCGTGTTGTCAGATCGAACACGTCGGGATGTCACCATTGCTTCGTTTATTTTTGGCCCTTTGCTCTGAACGCGGGTCACGCTTTAAGCGGAAGAATGGTAGAGCAAAAGGCTGTAGCTTCAAAAGTATCGCTCTGGATGACCGGAAAGAAGATAAAAGCGTGTTCGCTACAATTTCGCTGCTGCTTTTCTGCGCCATTTTTATTACAAAATACACACAAACACATGAACACACTTCCCCCAAAAGGTGTCTAGTTATGCCAGAAGCGAAACAGCTGTCAAGGACAGCGCAGGACAAACGGAACGGATCGTCGGAAAATGATTCCGACGGTTAGTTAAAGCATATAGAACTCGCAAAACCTAGGCTGGCAGGACAGTCTGGTGAAACGGTGAAACGGTATCGGTAGGCAGATCGGAGACAGCAGATAAGCCTTGGGTAAGGGCGGCGACACATGCAGAAGTGTCCCGTTTATGTTGACGCGCGGATGGTAGACGACGGAGCGATAACGACGCGGCAACTGGTGTGGAAAATGAGCTTCGAGTAGGATGTGGTGCTGGGCTGATTTCGCGATGCTAGCGAGTGAGCCCATAGCCGCCATAGATGGTTGTAAGAAAAATGGGCGAATATCTATTATTATGTTGTTAATCGTGTCGCACGTAAAGCACGGCGGAGAAGAATCGATAGCAGCGAATGAGAGAGAAAATGTGGCGGAAGAGCGAAAGAATGTTGAAACTCCGAATGAGGGCAGAATAGTCCGTTGGAACGCTCTAAGTTGTTTAGTTTATTTCAATTGTTTTGTTGCAGAGTCTAGGTCTCGCAAACTGAAATTCTACTTTCGTCACTCGTGTTTGGGTATGAAATTTAGATATTTTTAAGTTGATTTTTATTTGCCATAAACTAATAATATCCTAAGTTTTTTGTTTTTTTTTTTGAAAATTGAATCTCACTTTAATGCTTTATAGTTATGTGCCTATCTAATGTATGAAATCGAAAATGGTTGTGAAAGATTTTTGTTTGGTTATTCTGTATAAACAAAGTTCAAACTGGAGTATTCACCATCAATGTAGTTGGATTCTTATTGTTTGATAGTACAATCTCTTTCAAGACAAATATGTACCTAACCAAACACTTTGAAAATGAATAACAATCGATAGTAGATTCGCTTTTTGCCTAATAATTGTGTTAGTTTTTTTTTTAAATACTACTGTAGCGACCTTAGCCGCAACAAGTTCTCTACACAACCGGCTACGTGTAGATGGAGCTGAAGGCGGCATACATGGTTCGGGCGGCTGACACTCAGCGAGAACAATTTATGAGAAGAGAGTGAGAAGCGATCGAGACGAGCGAAGCGATGGCGAAAAAAGACCATTCTGGTGTCGGTGATCGCGGGATGCAGTGTTAAAGTATCGGGATTACAAAAATAAATTAAATTAGTTATAGTTCAAATAAATGAAAAGTTAGTTTTATTTAGTAGTTAGAAATAGTTTTTATCGGTCATTTAGTGCTAGTTGTTTCACTACTATAGTATTTTCTACTATAACTTATTTATTTACAAGATTTTATTTGCCGTTTCTACAGTGTTTTCTACACAACACGAAGTTTTATACATTTTTTCAGACACTTTTATGTGGTCGTTTATACTTTTTGACATTTTTTTCACTTCTATTAAAAACGATTGAATAAGAATTATATACTACAATGTTCAACTAATCTTTCTGAATCCCCATTTATATGACACGTAGAAGCAAAGTAGTTTGAAATAGCATTATCAATAGTAGCAATAGTTATAAACAGATATAAACAGGCTACTGAAAACAATCAACTTCCAATATAAATGTATGCCAGCTGATGAATCGTTTACTAGAAGCACGAGAAAAATGCTGCAAATTTAAGATAGAAGAGAATAAATGAAATAAGGAAAGAACTATGTATGAAAGTTTACCATAAAAGATACTCCCTATTGAAATATTCATTTCAACGTGTAATAACTTCCCATATTAAAGAACTTTCTTCACATTGTTTCCTTCCCTCATTCAATATGCAGAACGTTCTACGCTACCAGCAGCAGCAGCAGCACTAACTTCTTCTCTCTAATTATAGCCTCGCCATAGAGTCATAAGTCTTTTTTGCGTCGCCGCGTCTTGCTGCCGGTGGCTATTATTTGTCCATTATAAATCGCTCGAAATGACTCGATAGTCTAGGCGAAAGCCTACCGAAAGCCTGACGCAAGCGATTGTTCCCTCCCACACACACACACACACACACACACACACACACACACACACACACACACACACACACACACACACACACACACACACACACACACTAGCGCTGTCTCCTTCTTACTCTCGCGCACGCTTAAACGCACCGCCGTCAAAGCAGGCCGTTTTTCAAGCAGCTTTCCAACGGGATGTCATCAGAACCACCACGAAAGTGCCAACCGCCGGGCAAAAAATGGGTGAAGAAACAGGAAGAAATATGTTCATTCCTGGAAAGGCTTTTTTGAGAACGCACCAACAAAAAAAGAAGCCTCCCACTGGTGCTAAATTAAATGAGTGGAAAAATATGATAATGGAAAATGCTTCAGATAGCATTCATAGGATCTGAATAGCTGGCCCCCCGCCTAGCGTACGCTGCGCCTTCCCGGACGCCTTTTCTAATCGAGACAATTTCCCGCACCGCCCCACCCGCAAAAGGGTATCCATTGCGACGGTGGCAGGAATGCCGCGACCATGGAATGACAAAATGAATCGATAGCATGAAAAGCCCACCAAGCGTTCGACCGCAAGCAGTACTTACCGGAGGTTTGCGGCCCGCGTGCGAGATGGAGGCGCCTGGTATGGTCTACGCGATCTCGCATCCTTCCCTGAAATGTTCCACCCTTCCAACTCTCCGCAAGCTCTTGTCGTGCTTAAAAAAAAACCGGCTTTTCAAATGGCACCCACTAATAGGTTGACGCAGCCACCGGTATCACACGCGGGGCGGATGCTGCCAGTGGCCCACCCCGAAAGGGTGGACGGGATAATTTCCGGTTGAAATAATGAACATATCACCCCGTCGATGACGACATGGGCCGAAATTGTCATACCAGCCGAATCTGATACCCATTTTCGGATCGCAAGGATCGTTTAGTGCGAGTCAGAGCTAGACAGAAAAAAGGGTTCACTGTCGTGTGCCATTGGTTTGTTCACTAAAAATGGGGGGTTTGGTAAAAGATTTCACAAAGTCATTGCTAAAATATTCATACGTCAGAGGCTCGGTTGATGTTTCCGGCGATGGACAATAAAAGGGTCCCTAATGAAGGAAACCAGTGTGGCATGATTCGGAATGGAAGATAAAACGGTTCTTAATGCTTCACGGAGTCATTCCGGTGATAGGGGTGTTTGTGCTTGGGCAATGGGTTCCATTTCGAATGGAGGTTCGAGTAAGCTTTTTGCTTGCCCAAGCTAAACTCGTTAGATGGTTTTGTCAACATGCCTGAAATGGCCAGAAGGAAATATGTATTCTGAAAAAAAGGTAAAAAAAGCAGCTCTTATTTTTAATTTGTGTAAGGTTTTATGCACTTTTAGCCACAAAGTGCGTTGTTTGGGCGGTAAGCGAGACACACTCACGAATACACACAATTCTTCAATTATCGTCGTAAATAAGTGCGCAACGAAATATTTAATGTCTAATGAAATCGTTTGAGGAAAATCCCACACTAAGATGGCACCAGCACGAGCACTAATAAAATGCACGCTGTCATAAGCCGTAAAACATCTATGCCGTGTGCTCAACAAGCTCATCTGTCATCTGCGACAACTTGAGCAGCAGTTTCATCTTTTTCTCGCCTGCTTGATGATAAAGTTTTTGATCCAAGTACAAGTACCGATTTTTTTTGTTATGGTTGTGTGAGTGTGTGGATTTGATTTTTCTTGTTCTTGTTCGGTTGGCGCCACAGCTGCTTCAGGCAGGTTTTGCTCTCATATCTCGCCTCACGGTGCTTGATGAGGTTCCCGCAAGGAGTGTATCGTTTCGATGAAGCGCACAGACAAATGTGTGTATGTGTGTGAGTAAGAAGTGGATTTACTGGAAAGTTTATGTTAACCGGTGGAAGCTTAATAAAATAATTTCTTCCTCACACGCAACAACGAAGCGGAAGGGGAACGGTAGGTGCCAGTGTCTGTGTGGAACGACTCGGGAAGAGATTTTTCATCTTAATTAACTAGACTAGCTTGTGAGTGTGTAAGTGTGTTTGTGTGGGATATTTGAGTGTGTTCATGTATGAGTGTTTTTGGTGAAGGATGCATGAAAGGGTAATTAAGATTAATGCCAGTTTAGAGCTGAAGCAATTAAGAAGCTGTTAAAAATTTAACGAAATTCGGTTGATAAACTCAACACATCAAATGAAGGAAGCAAACAGCAACAAAACAAATTATTTTAAAGGAGATATTTCAACTATCAGTTATAAAGTTTTCTTTCAAGATTGAATCATTTAAAGAAGTCCTATTGGATGTAACCCTGCAAAAAGGTTCGAGTATTGACTAGAAAATTGTAAGAAATCTGTATAAATTGGAATTGTCAGTGGCTGGCCAAACTTTTCATTAGTAAAATGTATATAATTTTGTTTCTGTGCACAATGATAATAATACATTTATCTCGAGCAAAATTTCTAAAAAACATCTACCAGATACATGTCCACAATGGCGGAAATTTTCGTGAATGAAATTTAACTTTTGGCACATGTGAACTCATAAAAGTTGTATAGATTTATGACGATTATTGTTTAATAAAAAGTATGAATTAAATTGTATTTAAACAAAAATCTTAAAAACACAAAAAATTGATTAAAAATTAACATAAAATAGTATTGATTTCAAAAAATTCAGGTATATTATGTTTCGTCTCAACTCAACGCCTAAAGAACAACGTAAATGCAATTTGTAGCTTTAAATTCTTCTGTGAGAGTTTCTAAAAAAAAACTTTCTTCTCAATGTTACATCGTTTGCTGAATTCCTCCAAAAATGTGTACCCACAATTTACACCTCCTCGCATCTTCGCACAAGAACTAAAGCAGCAAAACGCCTGGAGGAAGTGAACGGGATCGGATTTGTTTACTTCCGTCTTCACGCAGCTGAGAGGAATAGCAAAAAAAAAAACGCCATCAAAAAGGGCATACACCGAAAACATCGCAACAGAAAGTGAAACGGGTCGACCTGCCAAGCCGGCTGGTGACGATCGCTTCGACCAAGCGAACACGCGCTTTCTGACACGCAAAGCAGTGGCTACGACCGTGGCCTCTGGAAATGGTGCGCACTTTTGACGCAGCCATTTGCTGAAGCCGCGGTGCTGCTGCTGCTACCGCCTTGCTTTGCGCTCGGTAATTGAGTTTTGGTGGTGCGCAGGGTGCGATGGGGAAGCGCAGTGAGGAGGGTGAGTAAGGTGGGCATGGCCCATGGCTAAAAATAGCACCGTCGTGTGACTTTAGCTCCACTCGCACACGCTCTCTCACTCGCCGCGTCGCGCCGACTGTGCTCCGAACTGCAGGCTCCGAGCAGCTCCGAATCCCGAACGTTGGATGGAAAAAAGCCGCGTGTCGTGGGTTATTTTGTTCTCCCGTGTTTTTTTTTCCTTCTCGCCAGCTTTCCCTTTGGCGCAGCTAGTACACAAACACACACTCACGCTCGGAGCGAAGCACATCCAAAACCCGAACCCGAAGCCGAAGAAACGGCAACCCGAACGCGCACGTATCTTCCAGCGAGTCCGGATGGATGGGCCGGCCGACACCAAAAACCCGTCGGCCCTGTCTTACAGCCAGTCATTCGACGACCGGGAAAGCGCACGGGTGTGATTGTAATCTTGCGTCACGCGTACCGAAACACCGCTTCTGTCGGGGTTTGGAGTGTTCGAAGTGTGTTTGTCGCAAGTGTACAGTGTACACGCGCTCGCGCGTGTGTTTGTGTCCGTTTGTGCGAGTTTTAATGCGTACGTGTGTTTTCTTTTCCCATTCTAACCCGTTCGTTCTATTTGTCCTACTGCACAGCACGTAAGCGTTTGGTTCGTCGTTTTTTGGAAGGTGGGTTCAGCTTGAGGCATGGTTTCCCCGGCAACCAGTGCGGGTTTGTGATAGTGCTGACAGTGTGCAAGAAGAGGCTTTCGCGTTGCGTTGTACAGTAAATGCGGGTGAAATCAATAACCACAAAAAAGCGTGTGCTGTTTCACTGTTTGCGATTCGCATTAAGGTAGTGTAAAAATGGGGGGAAAAATGACGACGTCAAATTAGTGTAATGTCAAATGTAGAAGCCTAAAGCAAAACAAAACGCAGTCAAACAGTGAAACTGTTTCCTCGGTAACATTAACAGGGACGGAAACGAAACACTTGGAGTAATTATTTTACTTCCACAAAAGTTTTTCAACTACAGTGAAACCTCCCCCAGCGTGTAATGATTATGATTCACAGCCAACTAAATCGAAACAGTACACAGTCTGGAAACGACTGCACTGCAGCGTGCTTCACCGTTCCAGTAGCAAACGCGCCACGCGCAACGAACACGGCGAAACCATTCGAAACAACTAAGCCCGCAACTATCTTTCAAACTAATTATAGCTGGAGCTGGAACGGTTGGTTCTAAAAAATTCCTCCCCCTCGTGTCCGTGTCACCCCGTGCTCGCTTGCAACCGTCTGAGTTGTGCGGCGTTGTGTGCTTTATTTTACATTTTCACACCATTCCCTCGTCAGAACCCCCTCGGAGGGGAAGGCCACTGAAGACTGGCGAGTCCGTAACTCTCAGCACACAGCACCGCAGTGGTTTGAAAAGGTGAATATTTGTCCGGCTTTTTTGCTACTCCCATCCACACTGCCCGGCTCTTCTTCCCTGGTTTTGTTGTTATTTTATTTTTTTTATTTCAAAAGGCCTTTTGTTTGCATTTTCAACTCCGTTCCTAGCCTGTGGGCAAAGTGGATTTTTCACCATCCGTCCCTCTTCCACAGCCTTTATAGAAAATACAAACCGGTCAACGGTTTGGAAACGGTTTTGTGCACAGTTTTCCCCAGTTTTTCCCCCGCGTACACTATTGACAAAAGTCGCCGTCGTCGTCGTTTGTTGTTGTTATTTCAATGCATTATTTTGCTGACGTTCGAGTCACCGTTTTTTTTTTTGCTGGTGTGCTCGCGGTCGCACAAACCGTTTGCTGCAATAGACCAACACACACATATACACAGAGTCACATGCACACATGTGGTAGAGTGTACGAAAATAATTGCAACCATCAAGAGGGATTCACTTGTCACTCTAGTTTTTTGAATTTTATTTTATTTTATTTTCAATTTCATTTTCCACTTCATTTTTTAATGCTTAAACAATGTGAGGCACACAAAAAAGTAACGGGCAACCAATTTATTCCATTCCAGATTTGGAAAAGCTTTAGACAGGATTGCATTTGACCTTTTTTCGCTCTAATTTTAATAGCAATCGTATGCTGTTTTCTGTCCGTTTTGTGATTTGTTTCGAGCAACTTGCTCGATTGTGATAAAACGTCTATTATAGCAACTATCATTTTACTAACACACTCCACTAGCCACACACAGGCACAAATCGTGCTTAGATGACTATTTTTGCTGACCGTTTTGAACGGACATCAGCTCTCAGGAATGTTTCCCCCGTCATGCCTGCCAGCAATCCAATTATCACGATCTGAACGTTTATCTTGTGCTCTTACCCTCCCCTTTCCCTGTTATGCCAGCATCCTCCTTTCCGTTGTACCATTTGAACGCAATATTAGACTGACAATTCCCATCACTAGCCTCATTCATTGCACGACGAAATCGTTTCTCACCTATCCACTTGCATCGCAGTCTGTCACTTCCGACTGCAAATAGACACACGAAGCACACGGGCAGCGTTCTTCCCAGGCTACCAACCGTAGTTTCGGCCTAGTTTCGTGCCGGGAACGGCACTGTATCGCATCAGGATATTACCATATGAGCCTGCACGTCCGGAGGCAATTTCCTTTTCGGCTTCAGCTCGGCTGCAGCCTTAAGGTCAAATAAGCAGAGCGCAAGAGGGCAGAGCCGTCAAGTGTTCGCCTTCGTAGACACCGAACCTACCGTCTGCCAGTGTCCAGGGGATAGCGTGAATGTAGCGCGCAAGTGAATCAGGCGAACAAATACACGTTCACAAACAAGCGCCTGTCGCTTGCGGAAGGAACGGTGTGAAACAGTCTCGGTGCAGTTCCAACAGCGGGCTGCGTTATTGTTCGTCTCAGCTTCCAGCATCATCTGCTTCGCAGGGTAGCTTTCTAACGATTCAAGAAAGGTGACAAAACCGGAAAATCACTTTTAGCCCCTTGGAAGAGAAGAGCGCGAGAAAAGAGGAAAGTGTACCATCACGATTGCTCCAACCGGGTACCGGGTGTTTTAAGCGTTTCGAGTGAATTGAATAGATACTTGTGTTAGCTTTACAGCCATAGCTGTGTGTGTGTGTATGTGTGCAAAAGTGTGTGATTAAGCGTTCGTTCACGTATATGTGTGTGAGTGTATGTGTTCGTTTTTTTTACAGCCAATTTTCAATTTACTTCATTTTCACGCAATTCTTCTCGTTTTCCCCTTTGTCTTTTAACGCTCATTTCGCTGGTCGCGCGCGCAGAAGGTATAGGAATTTAATTTAGCGTCCAGCTAGATTGGATTTTGATTGAGCAGAAGAAAACGGGTCAATTTGTGTGTCTGCCCTCTCGCTTTATCTCGAACTCAGCAATAGCATCGGCACAACAACAAGTGGTACACATCCAACACACCAAAGCAGCAAAAGGATCAGCTGGTCACCCGAGTGCCCCGAGCAAGTGTTTTGTGTTCGTGTGTTAGAAAGAGTTTGTGTGTGTGTGTGTGTGTGTGTGTGTGTGTGTGTGTGTGTGTGCAACACGGTTGGAAGATAAGTGGAAGAAGATTTCCCACTGGCAACGATCGTTAGGGCGCTTCTGTCACACAATTAAGGTACGTACCCGTGCGAACGTTTCTCTAGCTAAGTGCCAGCATTTGTTAGAAGCCTGATGGGAGCAACAAAAAAAACAAACCCCGGCGACAGTCCGGTTCCGTACCAGCTGGGTATTCAATTTGTGTCCCGTACCCGTCAGGCAATCGATTTTAATCTGATTCCATCGGTCCGATTGGATAGATTATTAAGTTTTTGCCAATTAATAATGCCACAGTTTCGGCTATCCTCGCTTTAGCCCATGGAGACGCCCGGTTATTGACGTTCTAATTAATCGTGTTATGAAATGTGAGAATGACCGGGCGCCTCCACTAGTGCAGAAAAGCACACTCCACTGTTTTGTTTGTTATCCTCATTAGCAGGCCATGGGGAACCAGGTTTCAAAATACGACTGCAGTCAACCATGCAGTGGATGTATGTGTGTGTGTGCATATTTACCATCCAGTTAATGGAATTAATCTATCCAACAGGAACATAATTTGTTTGGCAAAATCTGTTTGTTGTTGATGAAAAATATTGTAAATAATCGATTTCATATTACTTGCCCCACAACAACTCCCCAACCATGAGCTATGTACACCCTCCAGAGCACACAAATTACAGTGTGTTTGCTAACAAATATGGATCAACGATTTTACAGCTGCAATCAGTGCCCGAGACTAGCCCGGGCAAATATTTAATACCAATCACCCAACCACCCGGGACCGCCCCGAAGCCCGTGCCCGTGTCGGTGCTCCTTGCTATCCGGCGCTCCGTGCTAGCGAATGGGATTACGGACCGCACGAGCGAACGGCTACAAATTCATTGCTCAAGCTACGATCCAATTGATCTCGACGAGTTGGCACACGAGATTGTTATTACAGCCATCGATTTAAATCAATACATGAGCAGCGGCCACGGGTTACACGTCGTGCCGTCGTGTGGAGGGAAAAAACTGTGAGTGAGCAGAGAAAAAATAAATCCCCATGTCCGGGGTGTGTGTGTGTGTGTCTGTAGCGAAGCGTATCGGATTGCTCTGGTGAAAAGGAGTGTTACGTTGAAATGGGAAGTAAGTTAAAAAGGAAAAGTTACATCGAAAAGGATGTATGTGTGATGCATCATGGGGATGTGAATGCGAACGTCCGGTTGATTTATCGGTCCAAAGCTTCCCAAGCATCAATTTGATATTGGATTGTGGTACAATCTTTGTCGGTTGGTTTTGTACGATGCACTTTTACTACTGTCTACTAATGGTTCATTGGTTGTGTTTCGGAGACCATGATCGGTTCGTAATCTACACCTTTGCTATTAAAGTTTTATTGAGATTGAATTGTGTTAAATTGTGTAACTCGTGCTGAGCATTTTAAACCATTTCCTTTAGTTTTACCTTCTGTATTCAACTATCGATTAAACGAAACATTGAAAAAGTTTCTACAATACGGTGATGTTATTGTGTGCATGCTAAAAGCATTGACATACTCATGGAGTTGAAGCGTTGATCTCTTCACGTTTTCGTACAAAATATTATTTCCTTTTTTATGATGCACATGACGAATAATCATTCATCATTAGCAGTAAGCATTGCTTAAGCTTTTGATTGCCAGAGCTTATCCACTGTCAGTGACTTCCACTCTGCTGCTCTTTGTGAAACAAACATAATGATAAAAGATGTACAAAAAATAGTCTCTGAGGCGAAAAGTACATTGAACTTTATGTTAAGCCATCAATTGGAAGTTTTTTTTGTTAGTATATTTCTTCACGAGATTCAAACCACTAAAAAGACAAAAAAAATTATCTAACGAACTATTTGATTGTGTTTTGATCTTGAAAATTAGATTTTGTGTGAAAAGTGTTTTACCAATTGCTTACAGTATTTCGTTAAATTGTATTTCCTGGAGATATAATTTGTCATGCTTTTACCAAATGTTATCGAACTGTGAACCAATAGTTAAACCATCATCTTCCAACAGAATAAACCATGACAATTCTTGTGTGTTTAGTGATATACTACTAAAATAGCAATGCTTCCTATTTTCAACAAAAGTTATATTAACATATCCACACTATTAAGCAACCTGCACCGAATCAGCTTAACTTGTTTTGTTTTAGTTACGATTTCTGTGTTTCCCAAACAAACTATCATATTTCTCTTCGCACCAGTCGCATCATAAAACCCCCCTGGCACACATTTTTCGTTGATTAATTGCTCCCTCGAGGCTAACGATCGGTACTTCGATTTACCGCTGTTGTTGTTTTGTTTTTTTTTTTCCTTACGCCAAACGCCAAAACCTGCTTCCCGGCGGGGTTTGTTTTGCTGTTTCAATTCGAAGGGAAAACTGGACGCACTACAGAAATCTTCACCGTATTGCCTTCCCACACAAAACAGTGGCCCCACCAGCTGGACAGGCTTACTCCCAGTTGCTCTCTTTCTCTTTCTGCTACACACGCACACATTTCGTTGCAACAATCATTTCCATCAACTGCCGGAAGCAACGATGGGAAAGTAGCGGGAACTCGTGGGAGTTTCGATTTCATCATCGGTTAACGATGATTGCTCCGGGGAGGTAGAGAAATATAGTAAATTGGAAAAAAAAATCATCATGTAACAGAGGAACGAGGGAAGCCGCACTTGGTGCTGGAAGCAACATTAAAGAGCAGCGGTTGGATTGGCCAGCAGAAAGAACATAGCCCCCAAAAGAAAACACACGCTAAAGGTGTTTCACAACGATCAAACGCGGTGGAAATAATTTATTTATTCACGATGCGTATAGAACACACTGAAAAAGACGGGAACATACCGAGGGCACGCGTTGAAAGCGAGAAACTTTTGACCATAAATGACGACCAGTGATAAGTGTATTACAAAAAATATCTGCCATTAGTGTTAGCTCATGATTTGAGACGTTTCGTTTGAGAAGCTTGTAGGCCATTAATTTACAGCCTAAGAAGTGCTTTTAGCGTTAAAATGATTCCCTCGCTGAAACAAAACAAAAGAAAATACATTTTAATTACCCGTACCAGCACAATGTTTCCTCCCCTACACTTCAAGGTCACACTAGAACACTCATTCTGATCCACTAACCAGTTAACAGTCCCATTAACAAACACTTCACGGTCACTACTATCAGCTCGGCTCCCTTTTCCGTGCGTTAATTATAAGCTCATTGGCACTGCACGTTCACTTTCGTCCACGCTTGATGGCCCCATTATTATGAAAGTCTTCAAGTCCGCGGTAAGTTCAGCACGGGTAGAATGCAGCTTCTAAATGGTAGACAAAGTGCCGGTTATGCGTTACGTCTAATTTAGTTGATTGATGATTCGTTTAACGGCTGAACTGTGGCGAGAATGCAAAAGGCAGTTGGGGTTTTTTTTTTCTCCCACTCTCTCTCTCTCTCTCTGTATCATCACACACGTACACATAATGGGTTGACGTAATGGCTGCCGGTACGATTATAGTGCCATTAATCCACCGAATGGGTCCGAGAACTTTCCCAAGCAATGGATCAATCAAACGCTCCCGGGGAGGGGACCACCGATCCTTAAGCGATACTACCAATGAGGCTGCACGCATTACACTTCATTGATCCGCGTACAGCCATCCCGTATGTTAATAGCCTCACCATTGCTCACAGGCGTGAAATGGATTCGAGGCTTAATGCTCGCCAACGAGGATGTGCAACAGCGATGTGCTTAACCTATCATGTAATCAGTACGGTTGAGTGGCCGCCAGCCAGCCCCCGTTTGTTTTTTTTTTGCATTATTGATGGCGTTGCGATGAGCAATTATACGATCGGGATATTAATATTGATCGCTTAATTAGCATAAGTATGCAGTGACGCGTGGCACCTTGGCACGTTTTAGTTGGTGCGATTGGTTTCGTTGACCGCCGACATGTGTTGCCGTGGAAATTAAAATTAAAATTAAATGTGTATAAAACACAACACTAACAAAACAAACATGCCATCAAGTGAAAGATGACAGCAACAAAAGGGCAGATAAAATTATTGCGATAAAATCCCCTCGCCAAACCAGCTGCCGATAAGATGCATCCGTAATTTGATACAATTCTTTCAAATCGTTGTTTTGCTAAATACGTTCATAACCATCACTCACATCAATCGCAGAATTGATTTGTGCTGGAAGAAACTCCGCTGATGAAACAGAAAATTCCACTATTAAACATCAATCAAAAGAGTTGGATGAGATGAAAGCTCCATTTTTGCTTTTCCACCATAACACACGGCTACATTCAACGCGCTCGTTTTGATGTTTTGACCTCTTGATCCAAATTGCAGTTCGTTGTGTGTTTTTTTATTTGATTGTACAGCCATCCAAGCTTAAGCTACGGCGTGATTTCAGTTATTTTATTTCTTGAGGCAGGCCAAGACCGCAAAGCGGTTGTAGCGCCGGATAAGTAAATAAGTGAGTGATTTCTTATGATTCTTACAGCTTAGTACCAATTTTGTGTATTATTGTAAAATACGTATGAAAAATCGTTAATATAAACAGCATAGTTTGTAGCTCAAAAGTTAATGCAAGCATTGTTGATAATTTTATACATGTTATACAAATTCGTGTCGAAGAATGTAGAATGATCTCATTATGGATTAATTTAATAGCCTCTAAAGTGAGTCACACTATTTTATTGAAGTATCTTTTGAATACGGCATAAACAATTGACATATAAAATGCTCAACCTGAAGAAGAACTCTTACTAATCGAACGTTGATTTTTTTTATTAAAATTTTAAATCATAATTACCCACTTTCACAGACTTTAAAAAACTATTTAAAAGTGAATCAAATTTCAACCGTTTTTGCTTTTCCATTTTTAGGCATCCATCATTTCCAAAACTGAGCAAAACAATAGCAAAGTCCTCTCAAAGCCAAACCGTCACCGTTCTGTGAAGTTCTACGCCGAGATTTGCAACCGGTGGCCTCGATTTTATTGAACTCGAACCATATTTCATAAACCTTCTCCCACTCACGAACAAACTCTCTCTCTCTCCCATACACACACAAACACACACACATACATATTCACACAGACATAAGGGTGCACCGTTTGCGCAAATTGACAACGGCCCAGCTAGGTCCGCTTCTCCCCGGTAGGCAAATGCGCGGACAACATGCGGCCGCCCACTCAAGCATCAGCTCGTTTCCGGCTTTTCCGGCCAGCGCACTGTGTGTGACGGTTGGTTGGGCATGTGGGCCAACATTTCCGCACCCAGCCCCAATCTGGCCCATCCGGTTCCCCATCTCGCCCGGGTGCAAGGAGCACATAAATTGGTTTTTATGTAGCCAAACCCCTCGTATCATCATACCGCGGGTCACCTTCAGCGTTGGCGTTTTGTTGCGTTGCAGCTCCTATTGGGGTACCGTTTTTTTTCTTTTCTTTTTTTTTGACACCGGCCAACAACGACACGGTGGTGGATGTTTTAAAACATAAACACTGCCAAAAGTCACCCCAAATTCTCCGTACCACGATGAAGTATTTGTGTACGGGGAGGGTTGCTTCTAACGAAAACAGACCAGCTTCAGGTTTAACGACATTGATTCGTTGATTCGATCCATCCAATTCACGGTACCTTTGGCTTGTGCTGGGAATCATCCCTTCTTTGCAACACAGCAGCAGTCCTGCATTGTGCGTCAGTTGGTGTCCTTTTTGTGTCGGGCTAGTTATCGGCACCTAGTGGGAGGCTAAACGTGTTCCATGGAACACATCCCTATCGTGTGTGATGTACGTTCGTTCGTTCGTTCGCTCGTTTGGAAGGCGTTGTAAAAAGCCTTCCTGCTTCGGTCGCTTCACCCACCCGCTTTTCAACCTCGCATCGCACCCATTCCATCTTTCCACAAAGCTGTTTTCCACCATTTTCATCCAACGGCACCTAAAGTGTGCACTAACGCTCCGTTTACTCGTTCGCTTTTTAGTTAGCGCCTATCTACGGTTGGTGCTATTTTCGAATCGTTAAAACGTAACTTCGGGAACCAACACCAGTGGGCAGTGTGGAAGGTATACATACTGACACATACACCATAACACACTCGGACACACAACCAGCTCGTTCACGACACTTGGGGCAGCTTTCCATGTAGTTTATGCCTATTTATCGGACCGTACAGCACCGCACAAGCATCAGAAAAGTACAACGAAAAAAAAAACTCCCAGAGTGATTACCTTTTCCAGCGAACTCCGGCTGGAGGATTCCCTTTTTATTCTATTATGCTCCCGCAAAGCCCCGGGTTATTAATAGCATCTTACACCACGACGGAGACGAATCCACCGGCAGGTCCATCGGTGCGCGATGTGCCCTTTTCCGTGTCGCTCAGTCCCATGGGCGATAGCGGGACCAACGACACATTACCGGCCATCAGCCTGATAATGGGACAGAATCCAACCATGTGTCGTGTGAAACGGGAACGAAATTAAATAGGAAAAAATATGATACACGTCCGTTCGGTGAGGGGTGAGGGTTTTGCTCGTTACTTAAAGGTGCTTGCGCTACCAACTGCCTGGTCAGTGGGCGACTCTTGCGACGGTCGCTGGTCGCTGTCTTTGGTACGTTTGCTGGTACGTTTGTACAGCCACAAAGCCTCACAGCCTCTGGAAGCGCTAATCGCAACGTACATAAAGAGAAAACCTACCCGCTGTGCGATTGGCGAAAGACGCTTGGTGAAAATGTTAGCGTTAGCTCCAAAATGCTTTGATGGAGAAGCGTGGGTTTAAGCGCAAGAGACTTTTGTGAGAGGAAAATCAGCACTGTGATAAATCGCAGACCGTTGGTTGCAGAGCAGTGGTTCGAAAATTGGGGAGCGCATTTTTTTTTATTGACAATGATTTGATTATTTTCGCTTTAACGATCACTTTTTGAAGCTATCCTTGAGAATGCCTCGAGGAATTTGTTGTTTGAAATTTGAAATTGAATTGAATTTGAAGAAAAAGGCATAACAGAGAGTGAATTGTTTTAAGGAATATCGACGGAAACCTTTCCAGGAAGCGATTTATTTTTAAATTGCTTCCATATTGAACCGCCTTTAATATTCATGGAGTTTTTTTTAAAGCCTGTATAAAGTATGATTATTAAATTAAAACTATATATGCTTACCTATAAAATTAAAACTAACATAAATGTCAAGATGAAGACCATCGATTTTGAATAAAAACGTTTTATTAACTGGTATACTCTTATCTTT